>BMAW01085360.1:388032-440439 GCA_019974015.1 Nephila pilipes | reverse complement strand
TGTGTGTGTGTGTGTGTGTGTGTGTGTGTGTGTGTGTGTGTGTGTTTCTTCACCTCAAGATCTCTACCACCAAGCAACTAACAACATTGTAGTAAATTCTTCGCTGCTTATAAATGCAATTCATCAAATCCATTTCCTATGCTTCAATAATTCTTATCTAATGTAAATAATGTTAAACTGCATAATTGCATTTTATTTATTGGGAGAGCTTTTCAGTTCAATCAAATTAAGTTAAAATCACCAAAGTGTTATAGTTGAAGGGAAAAAACGCAATATACCTCACGTTAAATTATTAGTAATATATATTATTCGGATTATTATAGGATATTAAAAATCAAGATATAAAATGAATAATTAATTTAAGCAGTGCGCTACAGTTGGGCATCTTTTGTATTTTAAAGGCATCTCTGTTGTCCTCTATATTCAAATATGACACTTTATTTCGAAAATTAAATCCGATTACTAAAAATTTATTAACACTTTTTTTCTGTCATTACTTTGCCCTAATTAGTTTTTGTGATATACGAGTTGCATAAGCTTGTATGATGAACAAGATCCACAGGAAAGAAATATTCCTAGCAATTCATCACAGGGGTCACACACGAATTCTCGTCTCGCCCGACAGACACCATACAACTACGTTTAATAATAAATTGTGACAACTACTTAAAAGAGCCGAGTCATACATCAATCACATCAACAACCAACCAGACGTATTTAAAAATTCTTGGGGTGTATCACATTTATGTTCCGTTGCAGTTTTTTTTAAAAATAAAATATCATTTATTTATTTCAAAGGTAAAATCGCATGAATAAAATCAGAGAAAATTATTTTTTCAAATTGTTTAAAGGCGTATAATATTCCTAAAGCCAAAGCCTTTAAATTGGGTTCAATGAAATACTTCATGAATGATAATAAATTTCCATGGAAATTCATTGATTCTGTGTAAGCATCGCATTCAGAAACAACACGATGGCTATTGGCGACGGACCTCGTAATTTTGACCCTCAGTCAAGTGACGAAGAAGACACCTCACCAGGCACCTTTCCTCTTCAAACTTCCGCACATTGCCACAAGAAGACTTGGATCCCTGATACATTTAACGTGCATCAGTCCTGCTATATTGCAGGTCTTTAGCGGCCTAAGGACTCGAACGCACGACTCGTCGAAACCAGCGCCAGCCGCGAGTTCACGACTATGGCCATTAAGCTACCACGGCAATTTCCATGGAAAATCATTGCATTTCAGATAATCATAATGTTAACAGATTGATGATTGATTGATTCTTTTCGACTTACTTAGAAGCAACACAAGGACTAATAGCGATAGTCCTCATAATTTTGAACTTAGGTCAAGTGACGTAGATAATACCTGAACTGGCACATCTCTCTAGAAACTTCTAAATCACACTAACAGAAAGACGAGGAAATTCGTTAGAGTACATCATCCTCATTACGCGACCGGTGTACAGTAAATCAGGATTGTAACTAAATATAATTATAATAAAGTCTGTAACATGGGCTATTCACGATTTATTTCTCTTCAACAAACATCTGGGGTTTTTTCTGATTTTATATTAAATTTCACAGCTTTTTGACAATCCAATGTTGAATGAATAGACAGTGGAGTGAGATATGAGAGATAATTACGATATACAATAAACAAGTCATACAAAAGCGTCAGAGAATTGACTTCAGTTCGGTAATAAAAAGAATGTTAGTGTGATGTGCGCGGAAGTATTCTGGCGTATATAGAAGATATGGTGAGATTAAAATTCAATACTGTCGGAGAAATGAAGGAGGTTCTTACAATTTTATTCCGGTAAGAGAATTCTTTGATAGATTATAGAAGTTGTTAGTACTCGCGGAGAAAAAAGGTATTATTGTGGAGAGTATTCCTTTTATTTAAGGAGTCAGTAAATATATTTCAGATATTACTGACTCTTTTAATCAATTGGTTTTTTTTTTAATTTAAGTTCAAATTCAGATTTTGTGATTCAACTTTAAGATGACAGACGAGACGGGTAACAGGATACCGTCGCAAGTTAATAAACCAATGAAATAGTAGAATTTGTATAGTTTTTTATTTAAGTTAGGTTCAAAAATCATTGCAACAGGTTACAGACGATTCAAGAGAACATTTACATTTTATATGAACTATCTACTAAAGTCATTCATCAAATTAGTTTTGTAGTTTTCATCAAACCACCGAGAGTAATAGTAAAATGAAGTTTAATATATAAAAAAAACGCAGTTAAACATATTGTAAGATATACACACAAAACCGTTTTGTGCGGGATACAGGGACCACATAAAGGAAGGTACATAAAAACAATATTCTGAAACTTTTTAAGTAACTATTGACTAATTAATTTACAACACATTTAAAAAATTATGTGGTAAATAGGGATCGCTCAAAAAAAGTCCTATATAGTGTTATTCATTGATTGCTTTCCCTGTTTCTGAGAAGACCTGAGTTTGACAACCTTCGTTTCCGAAAAAAGTCATCGCCATAAATTTCTCAGCTGATGAGACCGTCTTCACCTTTTAAGAAGCAGATTCACCGGAAGCAACCCACAGATATATATGTTGCATGGATTCAGGTGTAAAATGATGAATCCAGTTTTCAACGGTGACAACTCGAAGCAAAATGACGACGATAACTCGACACGGCAATCGTCATATTTTGATGGGACAGCAAATGGCTTCTTTCAAAATTTGGTTTGGTAATCATTTGCTATCATTTCAAATTTTGGTAGACAGTCAAAATTTGATTTTCGGCGTCAGAACTCGAGCTCGCATCGACTGAAACATCGCTGGCCAAGAACTCGCGACCATGACTACTTAGCTACCGCAGTCAATTATTAGTTAAAGAAAACATCTTATTTGTTATCATCATAGAGAGATCATTTTAAGTGGTAAGTCTTATTATTTCCTACTTCTTTTCCTACGTTAATCGGGTTTGCGATACATTTTATGCAGAATGATGTATAAATATTTCCTAAAATATCGGGAAGAGAACGACTTTTAACCAAAAGTCCCATAATAAGCAAATATTGGGTAAATGCGAAACCCTATACCAAAGTAATTATAATTATTCTGTACATTTTCACAATCCATAATTAATAGTTAGTACATAAGTCATTCAAATAATTTGATTTTGTCCATTAAATATTTTGATATAGAATTACATTACGGGCTATAATTCTGAAATTTAAAATCAAGATCATGAGACAAGGTTTATTCCTGTTACTTGTACCAAGACTCCACAGCATATTAAGGAATTTGATATCGATTAGAATTAGGATTCTATGTCATCAGTGTTCCAAAAAAATGTCCTCGGTAGAATAATGAAAAGGAATGTCGAGCCTCTGCCAACAAGTTACTATGATTTTTTCATTTGAATCATGACATCGGTTGGTTGATTTAAATCAACGTTTCTCACAAGGTAAATAAGAAGACTAATAGAATTTTGATGAAATGATGAAAACAACACCAACCTTGGTTAACATTTTACTTGCATAATTTCCATACCACATCACATTAGAACTTAAAGGTCTAGTAGAATTAAAGATTCAACAGCCTTTCATACTCTTCACGGCGATCTTTGGTGAAATAAAAACTTGAACCCCTGATTGAAAATGATGACCAATCATGAAGCTCACAGCTTTAAAACTCTCCTACCACGATGATTAGGTTCAAAACTACGAGGTCCGTCGCCAATAGCCTTAGCGTTGTTTCCAAGAGCGAAGTTAATAACTAATCGATCTCTACTCATAATGATTACAAACAATGTAGCAGTTGATTAAAAGGTTTCGTTGATCATAATCTCATAAAGAAGCACATGAATAATGAAATCAATACATTTTGTTAAGAGTATATTGCCGTTTGGAAAGAAAATTAACCAACAAAAACGGAAATTCAATTATGTTTTTTCATTTTCATGCTATTTCTAACTATATTCGTTTCTCCTAATAGTTACGTTGTGACTTTCTGAACATTTTCAACACTGTTTACTATACAGTTCTCTAAAAATTTAAATTTTAAACATCCGAATAACTGAAAATTCAAAAAATTATACCATACATTTCTTTCCTTTTACGTGATATACAGTGGCGGATCCAGGGAGTGGGCACGTGCCCCCTTCTTCTTGTCATTATTTCATTCACAGACAAAATAACATATTTGAGCAGAAAATCTCTACCAAATTGTCTCAACCAAATTTTAAAGTATTTATTTTATTTTTTTATTTCAAATATATTTGTTGTCTCCAATCACAAGACCAGGCTATCTAACGTTCTATAAGTTTTAAGCTCTAAATTTGAATTTTCTTTCTGAGTTAATATTTAGGTTATTTTTAGACTAAGTACAAAAGAAACTCGAATAAAAACGAAATAAAAACAGGTAAGTGTTATGAACATTGAAAAATAATTGTACCCTCTCCTGTAAATTTTGTGTTCCTCTAGACGATTTTTCCCGATCCACTACTATTCGTTACATGAGTAGAAATATAATTTAAACTCCAAATTATTCTCAATATCAAATGAAACTCAAAAGCGTTGCAATTTACTCAAAATCTCAAATTTTAAATTATTGACAGTCAAAAATTATATTTAAGGCATTTTATCAAATTTTTTTTCTGCCAAAGCGAAACGTAAATTACGTTTTTATTTTTCCTTAATAAAAATTGATTGAAAATTTATAACAATCAGATTTTTTTAAATAAAAAAAATATAAGTAAAAGAAAGAGTGAGGAACGGTAATAAAAAAAAGTGAAAGTGAGCAAAACTTTGGCATTTTTGGAACGAGCGACGTAGCATGCACCGTCCATAAATCTCTATTCTCGTGACGTCACAGTAGACGGGCGCCAAGGGTAGTGGCAAATCGTCTGCATCCAGGGCGTAGACCCTCGAGGTCACGTGAACAACCCTTCGCCTTCGAACAGATCCGATGTAACACTTTACAACATTAAAAGCCTTCTTCTTCCATTTTTTTTTATTATCGTCCTTTTACTTTGTTTAGAAGTTTTATACAGTTATCTCATTTTAAGGCATTTGTATCTTTTTATGAGCGATGCTTCACGTTAGATATTAGTTGGATAGAAAAGAGAATATTTATTAGTTTTTCCGACATTTATAAATTGAAAATGAGCGTTATAAATTATCTTTAATCATTTTTTTTTGTTTTAGGTAATGATAGAAAATTGTTTTTGATCTACAAGACAAAATCAGCAAAAAAAAATAGTATGGTATACTTTTAATATTTATTCAGAAAACTTTTTAAAGCACTGCAAAATTCGACTCTTCGAAGTATTGTGTCCTCTATTAAAAACCTATCTTCAAGAGACGACACTGCTAATTCTCATCTTATTTAACAACAATGAACACACACCAAAACAAAACAATAATAATAAATTAAACTAATAAAAAATTTACAGTCAAAATAACAAAAGTGAAAAACTTTTTAAAGTATTAAAAATCGATACTAAAAAAAATAAAAACTTTGAAAATATTCATTCTTGATTCCGAAACTTTTCTGTCACATCTAAGAAGCACAATCACAAGGCATACTAGCTTAAATATCACGAATTACGAATGCCATTAATGTTAAAACTTTAAATTTCAATATCCTAATCAGCAATATACTCTCATGCACGAACAACAATTTTTTGTCACATTTCTGTGCATATTTATAAAAGAAATGTCAAATAATTATAACCTGTCTGTATGTATAAAAATAAAACACAAAATGTTCACAATTTTAATAAAAAAAAAAAAGAAATTTCCATAAATAATTAATTATATCTTATATTAATTAAATATCTAATTTTACAGAGTAGTTCATAGTTCTTGCAATACATATCTGCAACCTGAGCAGCGAAATCTTGCAGGCGAAATAGCGAACTTCGTGACCAGAAAGTTACAAATTCGAATTTTGATTCCCAGTGACTTAAGAATAGAATAATGTACTACATATTTATTCCACCTGAACTTTAAAGTATCGGAGTGATGTGTAAACGTGGAGAAAGAGATATCAAATATATCGTGAATACATCGTCGAGTACAGAAAGGTAAAGTAGAGGACTGCATCATATTTTGTCGGTATTCAAAGTTATCAGATATTTCGAATCCTTCCAACACTTTATAATTTATTATTATACGAGAACATTTGTAAAAAGAGCAGATTGTCTAGCAACTCTTAGAATTCATTCTAGTTTGTCTGAAGGATAATAAGGATCCGATCGGTAGTTTTAGAATGGCATTAATTCAATACATCGAAGTTGCTGCAGTAGCCTAGTGGTCATAGTTTCGGATTCGTGGCCAGCGCGGTTTTCGTTCAGTCGCGGGTTCGATGCTTGGCAGCTAAAAACCTGCCGAGTAGTCGGGGCTGATACACGTTATTCTGTCGAGGCCAAAAGTCCTTTCGTTGGCATGATATGGAGGGGGATGCCAGTTCAGGTGCCGTCCTCGTCACTTGACCGAGGTTCAAAATTACGAGGTCCATCGCCAATAGCCCGCATGTTGCTTCTAGAGCGACGTTAATAAAAACTAAACAAAAAAAAAAAAACAATACCGATCGGAAGCGGGCTTCTTTGTGAAATTATACAGCTTATTTCAATTAGTATCAGGTCAAATATGCAATTCATCTGTACATATCTTTCTCAGGGCTTACCTTCTTTAAGTAATTACGATCACTAGTGATCTTTATTTCCCATTGAGTTTACTGTTTTTGGTAAACATAGATGACGCGTCCCTGGTATACCCTAGTGATCCTTCTCTATATTTTCGCCCCCCACTTAGCAAACAATTTTTATCTTTTTTCCCCTTTGACTCGGGAGCACGAAACTGAATCTGTATCCGAAAGAATAGCGACTGATTAGTCAAGGATTTAAGGAGTTTTTGGATCGTTGCTAGGAAGGTTATCAGATTTTTTTTTCCGACTCGAACCCGAATGAGTCGGTAAGAGATAAAATAATTTAGAATTTTAACGCTAATTTAGACGACGCGTTTAGGCAAGTTTCACACAAAAAATCAAATATATAAATGTTCAGAACCTATAATCTGCATAAAAGACTTCGGTTATTATTATCATGTGAATTCTATTTACTGGATTATTGTTTAATGACTGCGAGAATATAAATAAAATTTAGCAATGACCGCAGAAGGAATTAACAGAGAAGCGTCACAAAGTTCATTCGATAACTGCTTTTATTTTACTTATTATTATTTTGTTTGATCTTCTGATGTCTGAAGATCAAATGATTTAAAAACTTAACAGTCAATATCTTCAATATTCTAAATAAGATTTCTTTATAGAATTGTATAAAATCCTGACATTTCAGAGCATCGAAAGCTGTGTTTGAATGACATAAAAGAAATTTAAAATGTCGTAGAAATAATTTTTCACGCACTTTTACGAGGTTTTTTTTTAATCAATTATCTCTACAGAATTCAATGATAAAAACAGTCGAAAAATCAATTTTTAGTTTAAATATTAACAAATTATGGTTTTATATATAAAAAAAATTCCCTGAAACAAAACAAAAAATCTGAAAGAGAATCGAAATAACTTTAAACAAACTACGCATTTTGATAAAAAAAAATTATATAAGTTTATTTGAATCGAAAAAAAAAAATCTTATTCAAAGCAATATTTTCGAAATTTAAAGTTTATTCCTTTGCCACCATTTTTACTGGTATTATCAAGCCTTTTCTGGTTCTAATGTCCAAATAAATTGGTTGTGATGGGCTTCCAAAATTTTTTTAAAAATAAAACACGGTTCTTTTGTTTCAAAATACAAAAATTCGGGACTTATAAAATTCCGTTGCTAAATATTAGGAGGACCGGAAAGTTATATATGTCGTTTTTCTACATTCAATTCAAACAGATACATTTTTACCAAGTTTTTAATTTTAATAAATGATGTAATCACTCTCATTATCAATACCCTTTTGCCATCTAGATTGCAAATTTTCAATCCCGGACCAATAAAAATCAGTTGGTTTTGGAGCACAATAGTTGGAGATGGTAATTTGGACATCATCCGAATTTTCAACTTTTTTGCCTCTTATAAAATGTTGTAGCAATCGGAATAAATGAAAATCTGATGACGCAATATTGGCCGAGCATGGTGGGTGAGGCAATACCTACCACCCCAAGCCATTAATTTGTTTCCAGGGTTCGTCTTGTGATGTGCGTTGAATCATTATCGTGTTGCAGAGTAACACCTTTTCTGTTCACAATTGCTGGGCACTTTTCAATTAAACATTGATTTACTCTATCCTTTTGTTCACATTAAAGGTCTGCATTCACAATTTGTCCAATTTTCAGCACTTTAAAATGAACGCCCCCGCGAATACTCTACTAAACACACAAAAATGTCTTTTGTGGTGTAAACCTAGAAAAATTAATGATTTGGAATGGGGTTGTTGCTTCGTCCACCATACTCGCCCGATGCTGCACCTTTGGATTTCCATTTATTCCGATCGCTTCAACATTTTATAAGTGGCAAAAAATTTGAATGATGCTTCAAATATCATCTTCACATATTTTGTTCAAAAACCAACTGATTTTTATTGGTCCGGCATTGAAAATTTTCACACTAAATGACGAAAGGTTGTTGATAACGAAGGTGATTACATCATTGATTAAAAATAAAAACTTGGTAAAAATGTATCTGTTTGAAGTGAATGTAGAAAAACGACATTTCTTTCCGGTCCCCCTAATAATTCAACCCATTTAGGTGCTCTCTCTCTTTATTTTCATTTCATTAACTTGTAACGTTCCCGCTTTTCTTTATTAACATTTAAAGCCATCAAGACACAATAATTAAGCAATCAAGAAACTCTTAAATCAGTTTATTCTAGCTTAGATTAAAAATGAACAGAATATACAGCGTCATTCAAATTTATTCAACCAATTTCACAATTCCATATTTTCAGAAATAAACCACACAGAATGAAAAGTATTACACGAATGCAAAGGAAGGCTGTGGAAATCTTATACTGTAAAAAATAGTTGGCTCTTGTGGGTTCTTCGTTAAGCTATTTCACGAAAGCTGTTTTAGAAGATTTCACGGAGCTAACTCGCAGTCGGATCGATCGCAGTGGTACAGGTTACTAGATCTTACACAACTGGCCATATAAATCACCTGATATGGCCCCATGCTATTTTTTCTTTTTTTTTTTTTGGGAGGGGGGGGTTGTAAAAGATAAAGTGTATGCGCCAACACAACCCACAAATTTATGTGAACTTAAACAACAGATTTCTGCTGCTGAATCAATAACCACGGACACTTTACAATGTGCTAGGCAGGAATTTTTGTATAACTAATTGACATCATTCATGCAATTATAGGAAGCTATATCAAATGCTAGTAAAACGAACTTCTATATTTTCCCTTTGTATTTATGTACTATTTATCATTCTGTGTCGTTATTTTTGAAACATGGAAGTTTGAAAACGGATGAGTCTCATTTTGAATTACCCTGTATATTGTTAATGTGGGTTGCTAACTTAATCTTTTCCTTAACCAAATATCATAATTGCGAATTATAATTATCTTATTATCAGCAAATAGTAGAACTGCGAATATTGGATCGTAATGAGGAACATATATTGAGAAAATCCTTTCCACATTCTCGCATACATTTTACAATCTCGCTCTCTTCCTCTGTCTTCCCTTCTCCCGGATCACCCAAATGTCCTTTTCACGACACTTCTTATACACTAATGCTAATTTACTTAAAGCACGGTTTTTTCACAAGGCGAGGTTCTCAAATGAAAAATGTCTCAAAATGGTCAATAGGTTAGTTGAATGGATTATTTATTTTCGTCGCACGAGAAGCAACACGAGGGTTATTGGTCTCGAACCTTCTCATTTTGAACCTCGGTCAAGTGACGAAGTGCTGCCCCCCCCCCTTTCTAAACCCTCACACCACGCTAACGAGAGGACTTCGGACCTTGATCAGATTTTACATGTATCAGCACCTTCAGGCGGAGTTTTAGTGGCATCAGGGCTCAAACCCACGATTCGACAAAAACAACGCTGGCTACAATACAGCGACCATGATCACTAGGCTGTCGCGGTCGGTTAGTTGAAGAGAAAAGAGCGTTAGAATTCGTTTACAAAGGTTTCCGTGTTTCACTCTCGATTATATTTAAACGATAACTAATATTTAGATAATTAACAAACGGATTTGTTAATGGTCAAAACACCCTCGTGATTTCTGGTTATTTTAAAGATTTTAAAGAGCGTAAGCGATTGTTGAAATATTGACTAAGATTTTATTTAAGGGAGATAAAGTAGAAAGGTAATTTTTTTAAACAAGAGTAATTTCTTCTCCTCTCAATCATAAAAAGTATGTTATTACTTCATAAAAAGGCTTCACGTACTCTTAACTTGGTAACTGCATCGTTTGAGTTCGTATAATTTGAATATTTAAATTTCTAACCCATAACTTTAGCAGCTTTTAAAAGGAGTATGTAAAATAAATTAAGATAAATTATTATTCAAATACCATAATACGTAAGAAAATTGAAACAATTTGACATATACTTGACATTTATCCTTTCTTACGTATTAAAAGGCAAATATATAATAACTTTTCTTTTCGAAAATGACACTGAATTAGGTGAATTTCTAGAATTTTAATAATGAAAATAGAAAAAGTTCTGGAAACAAGGGGGAAACGTATAGGAGAATATGTTAAAAAGATTAGCAATATTTTTAAATGAAATAGTCTAATTTTAATAATTAGTCACTAGTTTAAAAGCAAAAAAAAAAAAAAAGCTCGTATAAAGATAATTGTCCAAAACTAGTTAAATGAAGGAGTTTTAGTATAGGAAACGCTTATGGATTACTTAACGTAGTACGAAATTGACTGTCCTTTATAATAGTTATATTGTTACAACTCGCCAATTTAAAATTACAGTTATGTCTATTGCATTGAAACTCAGGTAATAAAAAGTTTTAATAAGAATTACTATTATTGTTTAATGCATTAAAACCAAATCTAAGTTATTTCATTGAAATTTTAGAATAATTGGAATTATGTTCTATTCCGAAAAGACTTTTAAGTAAAATTTTGTGGCCGCGGTAGCATAGTGATCAAAATCTCGGATTCGCGGCCAGCGTTGCTTTCATTAAGTCGTAGGTTCGGACCCTGATGCCACCAAAGATTCACCATATAGTGGGACTCATGCACGTTAAATATGATGAGATGCCAAGTCCTTCCATTGGCGTGGTATTGAAGTTTGGAGTTACCAGCTCAGGTGTCGTCTTCGCAACTAGACCAAGGCTCAAAATTATGAAGTACGTCAACCCACATGTTTCTTCTAAACGCGATTTTAACAAAACAATCAATTAATTACGAAAAATATGTGCAACAAACATACAAAACTTTTTCTGCCTTACAATGTTCTAGATTAGGAGTTGGCCAACTACTGTCGACGGATTAAAATCGTTTTCCCATTAAAAAAAACTAAAAAAAATTCACACTGCTCCAAAGTAACGACTGAGATATTTAAATAAATTACAACAGCATTTTTCGTGTTTTAATGCAAAAGTGAGAAAGACATTTCCACATTTCAAAATTCATTTGGCAATTGATGATCATCCCTTAGACCTTCAACTGAAAGTGATAGATCGTCAAATATGATAATATGCTATAAATGAGGTTTGAAGAAATGGATCTAATACAATTCTATAAATATTTTTCAAAAGTTAAATAGGATCAATTATATAAAGTGTGCAAGAGTTTTATGCATATTTGGGAGTGCTTGACATTGTGCAAGGACATTTCCTTAAAAAAGTCCACAAGTAGGTAAAATATCAATACAAAATATTATTTAATTATCCAATATGATAAAAATATTATCTGAGAATAAACTATGTCATTCATGGCATTACTGCAGCATTTTTAAAGAGTTCTATATTGCTTTTATTAATAAATGAAAAAAAGTAAATATAAGCATGCGTACTTGAATATTATGCAAAATATCCCTTCCTAAATTAAAAAAAATTACCTGGGTTTGGTTGTTGTTGTTCTATGAGTAGAATTGCTCATATGTAAATAACTTCGACTTCGCTATCTGGCCTGCCAAGCCTAAAATTTTTACGATCTGACCCTCCCCAAAAATAATTTGCGAACCCCTGTTCTAGATCTATCTCATAATTCCATCTTTGTGTTTTTGAGTTAAGTTGGCTCAACCATCGCATTTCAGCCAACTACGCCCAACAAACTTAAATACATCAACTCGACCATTAGAGTGATACTTGACCCTGCCCATTTGAGCAGCTGCCAGTTACACATCGAAATTTCGAATGTGATAATTACTGAAGACAGTTATATGGCACCTGTGAGTCTAAACAGGAGACGATAATGCTGTTTCGAACGATGGCTTTAGCGTAATCATATCACTGAGTGATCTATTTTGGTTGTTGAGAATATGTAATATTAAACAAGTATAGTGGAGTTTTAAACTGACGATCTTTTACTTAAAGAATTTTTCTTTATTTTCATTGAAAAATTTTAATTTTTATCGACTTGCAGTAGAAATATAAGTTGTACAATAGGTGCCCTTTAATTCGGCACTTTTGGGAGCACGACAAGCGAGTTTTCCGAATTATTGAGCATCGATATAGTTTTAACGGGTATACCGCAGATAAATCCCTCTAGATAAAAATTTAAACAATTAAATCATGCACTTAATGCGTTATCTATCGTAGTAAAGATGGCAATAAAAGTTATCCTCATTTTTCTCGCGTCTTTGAGCAGTCTTGAAATAATTCTTTTTTTTTTTTTTACATAACATTCTATCTAATTCGTATCCGAAATATATTTATGCGTTAAATTGAATATTTAAAAATTTTTATAACTTTTATAAAAACTTTTGACTAGTTTTCTAAGTTTAGATAATTAAAATTTGTTAAGAGGTTTTTCCTGCCGCAATGGTAAAGTTGCGATAAAGACAGTTTTACAGAAAATCAATGATTAATTTTAAAAATTTCAGCTCTGCTATGAAGCCCTAAACAAGGGAGACATTCTTTATTTCCAAACGAAAATCACACGCACATAGTATCATTTTTTTTAATATACTAGAAAATAATCATAGTTCAAAAGACCAATAAAAGCTTGGTATACCTTTACCTTTACAGGCGTTTTGTCCTTCGTAATACTTACATCTTGTTCTCGAGGCAATTAAAATCTGTAAATTATTTCTAAAGCACATGTCTTACATCGAAAACGCGAGTTGTTTCGATAAAAGCTAAGAGGTCTAACATTTCTTCCTTTTTAATTATATCTGCAAATACATCACGCACAAAAACGGCCAATTAAGGAAATCTTGAATTTATATAAATTCATCGAAAATTACACTAAATACTGAACAATTTTTCAAATCACACTTCAAAATATTTCCAACATATTTACTAATATTGCGTCAATACGAAACTCAGTTGTACGGCGTTAAATAAGAAACCTGCGCGATCAATTCATATAGTTTAGTATGATCTGAATCGAAAACTTGAAATCTTTCTTCCAAGTTTCTTATAATAAATTCTTTTTTTTCTCTACGTACATTTGAGACGAGCAATATTCCAGGCTATCAAGAAATTAGTTAAGTTTGCTCAGCCATCTTCGAGACCAAAAGAAGACAAAAGCACATGTAACTTGTGAAAAACAGATTGCAAGAACTGAAGCTGTTCAGTTTACAATTTTGAATTGAGTGAATACTTTTTAAATGGGACACAACCAATTTCCATTATTGTCCATTGAAACATAACAATTCTTCGAGAAATATTATATTTTCTTATTCGTATTTTTTAGTTTATTATTTACCTATTCATATTTTCCGAAGTAATTTTACCAAAAAATTTAAATACATTTCATTCCAATGTTTGAAGTTTAAACAAAATAAACTAATTTACGGCGTAAAAAAAAATATTATTCGTAAAACTTTAAATTGCTTAATTAAAAATTAAGCAATTTAAAGTTTAATTTAAATTGCTTAATAAAAAAAGCATACGGCGATGGATTCAGAAAAGCTCGAAATGGAAATCACAAATATTTTGAGCACATTGGTACACAACTCCATCAACTATGTCGACAAAGTAAACACACAAGAATTTATTTACAATCAAAATAAAAATTTAAAAATTACCTAGACATGAAAAAACACCTAAGAACTGTAGAACAAAATATTATTTTCTCTGTCAGTTAATACAGGGATTTTCACATATGTATTTCTCTTCATTAGACCTTAGTGTCCTAGAGCCCTTGCCGAATGGCTAGTCCGACACTGAACCACCAGTTAACTTCCCAAGAATACTTTGTACTGATTCATAGAACCCGGAGAGATAAAGGACAACCCTGAAAGCTACGCAATCCGAAGCCATCGGGAATCGAACCAGCGTCGGCACTGCTCGCAGTAAAACACAATAATCCCCACACCACCGCAACCACATAATCAAGTATAGTGAATAGAAAATTAGTAAAGAAAAAGAGTAGAGAGAGACTGAGAGATCGGAAGGTGTGAAAAGACTTGTCCTTACTTCTTGAACAGAAGTAAAATTTGTTCTTAAGCTGAGAAAAGATTATAGGATTTACCGCTTAGTGCCAGGGAATTATACGTTACTGAAATTGAATTTGTTCCCGAATCGGACCGCCTTTAATACTGAACAAATAAGTAAACCTTTAAAGCACTCATTGGTTGCAGATGCGTAAAGAGTTCTGCTCTGCGGTCGTAAAACCCATATAGAGTTCTGGATCATTTTAAATACCTCTATTAACTATCAGTTTGATTTCTCATACTGACTGCCTGATTATTTGAGATAGTCTCTTACAAGTATGAACATTACTCAATTAGTAGGCAATACGAGGGTTATTGGTGGAAAATCTCATAATTGTGAGTCACGATTGAGTAACGAGGACGACATGTAAGCCACGACATTCCACTCTCTTAACTTCCACGTTATGCCACGGTGAGGGTTTTGTGCCCCCACAGATTTAATGTGCAACAGCCCTGCTATACGATGGATTTTTAATAGCACCCAATAGGAATGAATAAGATATTTGTGTAATTAACGACATAATATTTTAAATTAACTAAGAAAACTGTGCTGTCAGTCTTTTGGGGCAAAGAATCAACAAATTTCAAATCTGATATTTTATACATGATTACATACCTGTTTTAAAAAATAAAGATATTTAAAATTCCATTTCTTTAGCCTGAAATGCACTTACTTATGAATTTATAAATTATTAGTTCTGTTTATATTATATATTTCATTCTGTTGTGTGTTAGCAACACGAAAATGAATAAGGATGTAAAAAATATAAATATTCAAAAAATAATAAATAATGTTCAATTTTTTCAACACACCATTTAAGTTTTCTCACAAGCGAACAGCCTCCTGCACATTATGAGTATCTACTAATCACGGCTAATTTGAACGAGTGTTTTTTATGTCTATGGTAATTACCCATTGCAATTATTAATTTTATGCATCAGATGCGACAAGTTACAAGTTAGATCAAGAGTTTGTAAAGCCTTCCTCTCATTTATTTCTGCGGCTATTATTTCTAAGTTGAATTCACCAAATGAAATTCTAAGTAATGTATATTCATACAGTTAAACGAAGAGACGTTATATTAAAACTAATATAGTTTATTAATATTCTTCAATTAAAAATGCTCTTGTAGAATTTCTTTCTCTCTCTGTCTACTAATCCTCAGCACGCTTGAATTATAACTTGAAACAATAATATTTAACCAACTCACTCGGATTCGAGTGAGTAATATAACTACGGATGAATATTCGAGCGAAGAGAAATGTGACTTTTTTTTTAATTTACTCAGCAAAAAATACATGATCACAAAGTCGGTCAGCTACCGATAATCACTTGCAATTACAATTTCTATCATACTCCTACTACCGACTACACATTACTGCTACAATATTCGTTTTACGCTGCTTCAAGTATCTCATTATATTCCTTTCACAACACTTCTTACGTTCAATCTAACTATCGCATTCCCATAAAAGGTGAAAAGGAATATATGCACTGCCCAAAGTTTTTCTCGAAATTGAAATATTTCAAAACAATTCTTTTATTGTATTATTATATATGTTCAAAAATGTTTTTAAAAAAACCCTTTTTTTCTCCTCATAAATTTTTTTTCATCATGAAGAGAGAAAAAGGATTCTATCTAAGCCAATTCATCGACAACAATAGAAATGTCTATGCTGTCCCTAAAAAAAATCTGCATCTGGGCCAGTGCTCGTAGACGAAGAGAGGGTGGGTGCATCCTTTAAAAGATAATCCCTCCCCTTCCCATCCCTTTCACTGGACAGATTTTCAGAGAGCAGTTTTTCCTTTCAGACATTTATGAGCACGTAAAACAAGTCTTAGGACAGGTCCCACTGCGGAGTTGAATCGTCCACGAGCAGTAGTCTCGGCTTTTGTAAACGAAGAGTAATCGGGAAATCTGGGGCGATTCGTTTTCTTTTGCTATAATTGATAAGTACAGAATTAATAACTTTAAATTTGCCCGAATCTTTTCTTAATGTTTACATTCGACAATGAGCAAGAAGAAACAGTAGTCGAATTTAAATTACTTTAATTCTGATGAAAAAATTCCAAAAGTCATTTTGATGCAGAAAAGTGTACATTAAATAACACTGAAGTTTAAAATCGTCTGATGATGATCATTGATGAATCTGCGTATATCACATTTCAGTTGATTGGGAAATAAACTCAAATGCCATCTAAAATGAAAATCCTCAAATAGCCCAACGTTATAAGTTTCAGTGGTGTGACAGATCTAGGGCAGAAGATAATTATACAGATCTAACTCCAAGTAGCTGAGTCGGCTACACTCCGCGTGAGTGTGAATGAACTTATCTTATAATCTTTTACATCAATGAATACAAAAACAAATATGATTGAGATACGTCATCGCACATACTCACACTAGATCCGTCAAAGAGTTATTCAGCTGGTATTTACAGCTACGTTTCTTTTTCTTTTTCAAAAAAAGAAGAAGCTTAAAAGTCAAATGATCCATTGATGGGACGAATTCCGGTTATCAAACTAAGTGGAAAATAACCACTTCTCCGCCTTTCAAAGAGAAGCGAAATTTCGCCATTGAGAGTCCCGTAAGATTTCATCATGAACAATCTGCCATATCATGAGAGATCCCTCTTCTTGTTATAAATAAATAGAGTACTGAGGATTGAGAAAAATTCAAAA
Source organism: Nephila pilipes (assembly GCA_019974015.1). Classification (NCBI taxonomy): domain Eukaryota; kingdom Metazoa; phylum Arthropoda; class Arachnida; order Araneae; family Nephilidae; genus Nephila; species Nephila pilipes. The sequence goes on along the minus strand of BMAW01085360.1, from coordinate 423,185 downwards.
CACGAATTGAGTTAACAAGGTCAAGACAGAGTTTGAATTCTGAGATGAATGCAAATTATTCAATTAATGTGAATGTTGCGAAAATCAAAATTAATATTCATCCTTATTTCAAAACCAGTCCACGTTTTACGTGGTTTATTAAATCTTTCACTTAGAATAATACAGTATCTTAAAAACTGTTGATAAAACTAGTTTAGAATAATACAGTATATTAAAAACTGTTGATAAAACTAGTCAATTACATATTAGTTAATGCTAGTTACGAATGGCATATATATTTGATTGAGTTATCGATGCTATACATATAACATGTAATGCCTGCACAATATCATACATTACACATCATTTGATACTAATGGAATATATTTATTTGATTTATGGATTCTCTACAGCTTTACAACACAACAAGTTTTACATGTCATTTCCTACTAATAGAATATACTTAACTGAATTTGATACTAATGAAATATATCTATCTTAATTATTGGTGTTCTAGAGCTGCACAGCAACAACCATTACATGTCATTTGATACTAATGGAATATACTTAAGAAAATTTGATACTAATAAAATATATTTAATTGAGTTATCGACGCTGTGGAGCTGCACAACATTGGGCATTACAAGTCATCTGATACTAGTGGAGTATACTTAATTGAATTTTTGATACTTATGGAATATACTTAATTGAATTTGATACTAATAGATAATATTTATTTGAATTAACAGCGCTCTAGAATACCAAATACAACAAGAGGGTCCAATTGACATTCTTAAATTCATTGTTTCCATTAAAATTGAGCCAAATTTGAGCATTGTATAAGAATTTTGCTAACGTTGCCCATAATTGTTGCCGGCGAAAGAATTCTTTCTAAATTAAAAATTATAAAAAAAAAATTATTTAAGAGCCATGTCAACTCAAAATCATTTTAATGGGGAGCAATGTTGGCCATTGAAAATGAATTGAGCAATAAATTAATTTGAAGGAATTTATTCGCTATTTTGCCCATGGTTAGAGAAAATCCTTAATCAAATATTTTTAAATTTTTACTTGACATTGGCTTTGTTCCACACACATATAATTTTTTAGAATCTTATTTTTTTTCTGTACATTATCTGTTGTTTTGCTATCAATCTATATTACTTTAATTGAAATATTTTACCTTGTGTTTGGCACAATATATCCCAAGAAGACTCAGCGCCACTAACTAATACAATCAACCAATCGCAATTTTTCAAAAAAGAAACTTCGAAAGAGATTGTTTTAATTTAAGTTTAGTCTTAATTTAGTTTAAGTTTAACTCATTAAAAATGTAAATTTTGTAATGAGTTTTTTTTTTTTTTTTTTTTTTTTTAAATAATAATTTTTCAATAATAAGATTTTCCATTCATCTGTATTAGTATTATTACTTCAATTATATCATTTTTCAAGTTAACATTTTCCTTTCAAAATTATTATTTTTTAAATTGACAGGCGGCACTTTTAAGTTTTGCGTACGGCTGTGAAAACTATTTTGCCCATCCTAGTATGACTAGACTGAAATAACGACGACCTTGAACTTGCTACTCGAATACGGTCGCCATAGCTTCAAATGGACGCAATTGTTTATTGCTTTTTTACGTCACATTCAGAAGCAACAGGAGGGCTGCTGAGGACGAGGCAGATAACTTCCAAGCCTCGTTGAAATAACGAGGACGACATCTGACCTGGCACCTCCCTCTCCAAGCCTCCACACTATACCAATTGGAGTACTTGGAACCCTGACAGATTTAACAAGCATCAGCCCTTTACACGAAGGGTTTTCATTGGCTTCAAGACTCGTACCCATGACGCTATGGAAACAATGCCCGCGATCATGAACACTAGATTACATCGACCTGTTCTTTCTCTATAGAAGACGAACTATTGAGATTTTACGGCAGTTGATCTCACGTTTTAGAGTTATAATATTTTTCACTAGAGTACAGAAGATTTTAGGCCGTAAATTCTATAATATGAAAGATTGAAATTTTAACTAGCAACTATACAAAACTTAATTTTTATCAATATCGTCGAATACTAGAAATAATATTGCTAAGCTATTGAACTTTAAACTCAACATATAATAATGCTCTCTTATCTCAAATCATTAAATTCTACATACCAATATCTGTTTCAATTGACAAGGGTTGAAAAATCACGTGTCACAGTATAAAATGATTTTTTTTAAAATACATAAATATCTTACCAAATACAAAGGCACCATTATCAATTATTCGATAATATCTTTACGTCATCGGACATTAATGGAGATAGTGATAAGACAATAAGTTCCCACTGCATTGTTGAATAAAATAAATGCTTGTGTTATCACTTTGCTAAAGATGTGATAGAAACGGAAGTCACTTCAAAAGGTCAATGAACTATTCATCGCATTTGATATCAGTCACTTTTTCGAGAATCATACATGTAAAAAACAGAACAGATAAAGATGTTGCGCCTGTAATATTCGCACAATAATTTACTATAGGGTTTCATTTCACTTAATTCAACCTGCAGTTATAAATCGTTTCGAATCGTCAACCATGAGAAATCAGAAAATATCAGAACAAATGAGTTTTATTAACAAAACATTAGGAAAGGGAAAATAAGAAATGTGGAAGAAAAAAGAAAATTAGGCAAGTTCATACAAAAAATATTACAAGCATTATTTTTTTAAACAAATTACTAATTATACTAATAATTTTATCAAAAAATTTTACTATTTTACTGCTACATCATTGAATCAATCAAAATTAACCTGCATTACCTTCTTTAAATGCGTCACCGTTTCGAAGTCATTTAAATATTCTTATTTAAATTAATTTTATACATGATTAAAAAAAAGCAATTTCGTTGAAAGAAATTAGTTAAAGAATATTATAAGAGGATTTTCAATTAAAGAGGAAAAATAATCTTTCAATAAACGCTTAAGTTTTCGAAAGATTATTTTTAAAATAAAGCGTATTTCCTAAAACTAAAACGTTCTTCATAACTTATGCGTTAAATTTATATATAACAGTTTTGTGCCCTTCATCTATAAGAAAAATTTATTTTGGATTCGAAATGCAACATTTATATGATTAATATACTGCGTTCAAAAATTTCCTTCTTTAAAAAAATTTCCAAGAACATAAAATGTCGTAATAATTATAATTTCTTAATTTTCGTTGAAATATTCAAGTAAAAATTAAAGCTTAGGTTTGGTTTTATTAACGTAGCACTAGAAGTAACACGAGGGCTATTGGCGATGGACCTCGGTCAAGTGAAAAACTTTAGCTACATAGCAGCACTTATTTATCATGATTTCATATGTTTTAAGGAATCCAATAGTAGATTTGAAAATAAGTAATAAATTTCACTAATTTGTGTTTTAAACCAATATCAATAATGCATTAATTAGGAATAATACTTACGAAAACTACTATAAAATCGAATTTTCAAAAGTGATCAAAACTTTCTTTCAAACTGATCTCAAACTTTCTTTCCCAATCACAACGAAGCTTAAAAACAAGCATAAGTTATAAAATTCTAAATTTATCTATTAGCAATTCTATCAAAGATTATAGACTTTCAAGGGGAAAAAATGCTCACCATCATTGGACATGCGCAAAAAAGAAAAAAAAGGGAATTTTTACTGGAGATACATACTAATTAATTATTAATTTTAAATTTATTTGTTTTAATTTGTTCCGAATCCTGAGGTCTAACCGACCGTAGAATAAAAAATTCATAATTCTTTTAAATAAGGATTAATACGGTTATCAAAAAGAACTGCTTCCAATTCCAGCCAATCACATCGAGTTCAATGTGAACATGCGCAGTAATCCAACTTTTCCTGTCCCTTTCTATTCGTTGCAACGGAAGTTATTTCAGATTCAAGGAACAACTAATTTTTAAATTATTTTTACTTTTATTACATAAAAATAAATTGCTTGTTTGACTTCGAACAAATAACGACAAATTTCCAATGCTGAATTTTTTTTAGCGTTTGGTCTACGCTATAATCAACTTTTTGCTGTTACGTCACAAACACCATGACAATGTTATAAAGAAGAAAAAAAATCACTCAGTTTAACAAAAAAAATTATTTTTTATTCCCAAAAGTAAAGAGTAAACAAAATTAATTAATCGAATCCAAATTACAATATAATCTTATTTATATCCCAAAATATTTTACTGCATCTATGAAATCAACTGCTGCAGCCTAGCAACAATGCAATCCATGCTATCTTATAAGAATAATAAATATTCACACAATTTAAAAAATTACATTGATTAAATTCGTAATAGAAATCATATCAACAACATATGTCTACATATAGCCATGCGCAATATTAATTTTTTTTTTTTTTTTACTATTCCATCAAAAAATTTTAAATTCAATTTTAATGATACCATAATGATACCATGACACCAATATGCACATAAATCCATCTCGAACAAATAAATAACCATAATAAGAGAAGTAAAAAAGAAAGCAAACGATTTTTGGGTGTTGGTGCGGCACCAAGCCGAAGAAAAGTTTTCGAATACTTTTCCTTCTCAATTATGGCAACCCTTTTGGGTCAGTGGCCTTTTCGACGGCGCCAAGCGATCGGCAGCAACTTCCACTCTATAAAACTGAACTTTTTTGCAGCAGACGGGCCCACGCCTCCCGCCGGATTCCGGTCGGGATACGTTTCTACAACGTATCATTTACGTAGCGTTCCGGACCGTGGATTTCCGGATCGTCCCACTCATCCGAGGAATGTGGTCCCTACGACTTCCGGGCATTCAGAAAAGGGGTGAACTTAGAACGTCTGGAACACGCCTTCTTCTTTTTTTTAATCTTTTGCGCATGGCGGACAGTTTGAATGGAGTTTTATGTTTGATGAAAGTTTATGGATTCATTCAAACTTGAAACAAGAGATTGTTCATCAGTGGAGAGAAAAGGTGGTGATAAAGACTTTTCTATCTAGCTCCAAGAACATTATTATCTCTATAACAAATATATTCAGAGATTGATATTTTAAAACATAATACTAATTCCAATTGCCCGAATTAATTAGGAGACTAGTGATAATTAATTTTTTTATTGACTTTTTTATATATTACCGGTAATTTTAAGTAAAATTTTCAAACAAAAACATAGTAACTAACGTGGCTATTCCTTTTTTCCCTCCAAACAAGAAAAATGCTAATTTTTAAGTTATAAATATTAGTATGACAATTTATTTTTTCTTCAAAACGGGCCATCTACTCATTTTTGATAAATAGCATGTGTTGAGAAAACACGTCGTAATTTATTATTGAAAAGAATAGCAATGAATGTGTGAAAATAAATAATTGATACAAATGATTTTTTCTGAGAAGAAATTTATGAATGCGTATTCAGAATTGATTTCAAATAAGAATGAAATTCTTTCAGATGATTTCTTAAAATTTACTTGGGTAATTAACGTAGCTTTCAAAGCTACAACTAGGTTTTTCTACTTACATATAAAAGAAAAAAACTTTGTATGGGTGCATTAGGGGCGTTTTTGGAAAATGTTACAGTGGGTTGCTCTCTTTCTGAAAACGGGATATTTAGGTATCCAGAAACTATATTTGGGGATTACAGAATCGATTACATTAAAAATGGATGTATAGTCACATAGGGTATACCGGTAAATTACCGGGATATAAAATAAAATTGCATACATGATAATAAGATATTTTATTTAATATTAGCACACACTGCGACAAAAGTTTATAAAAACAAACTGTGTTCCAAACATACATGCGAGAAGATATCGTTAAGCTTTAATTACTACTAAGATACAACAAATATATCTGAATATTAATTATTCTGCATTTTTATCATCCTTGTATACAAAATGTTGTAAATTACAGCTTTCATGCAGATTTGTTCAGTTTCAGGTAGCAATAAATTGAAGAAACCCGCAGTATCGTAAAGTTTGAATTATTGTTCCTGGGTATCGTAAAGTTTTAATCATAACTAAAAATAATTTTGAAATAGAAATTTAATGTTTATTATTCCTAAGAATTAACTATATAGTCACTACCCAGAGGTATATATTACTCCCGGTGTTTTTTGAGCTTTCGAAGGCATGCGTGAGAGACTTAAAGAGTTTAATGCCGCAAGAGCCTGATATGGCTATGCTGCGCCAAATAAGGTGGCGATCCAGAAGTTTGAGAAAATGGAGAAAATAGAAAAATGGTTGACAAAACGGAGAATCGAAAATAGAGAAGGATCACAAGGTTATCCCGGTGGTGCGTCACCATTGCTTACCAAAGACAGTAAAACCCGTGCGAAGATGAAAAGATCATTGGGGTGCCTCAGGCGAGTGATGTCCGAACAAAAGAAGAAGGTAAGCCATGAGGGCTCAAAAGAGAGAGAGAGGGATTAACTTTTGATCTTCTAGTTCCCTTGTCATAAAATTATCTTTCACTGAGCACAAGCTTGTCTTTGAAACCTCGAAATATTGATAACAAAGAGTAGTTCTATTTTTATTTATTTCTCTACCATTATCTAATTTTTGAAACTTTTTTTTTCAGTGTCCCTTAAATAGAGTGTATCTTAATAAGAAGTAAATACATTAAGGTCCATATTTGCAAGTTCCCTTACAGGAGGTATTTCTGTAATTTGTTTTAGCAATGCCTACAAAAAAAATATTGCTAACCCTCATGCACTCCCAAAATAATTAAAACTCAAATAAAAAAGACTAATTATAACATGCAATTCACCAAAAAATTAAAAAAAAAAAAGTGAAAATGACTCAAATTGTGGATTATGAGACATAACTGAACTCGATGCAGCACCAATAAAAACTAACTTTTGACATCAACTTGCCTTAGCAATGCCATCGTGTTACAGGTACTTTCTGAGCCACTCTTGTACATACTAACGCTTTTTTAAATAAAAAAAAATGTACACTATTTCCCAAAAGAACAGGGAGAGTTCCACATTATCCCCTATTTATCTATTTTATTTCCATTATTCCAACAAATATTTTATATTCCATTTTTAGAATTAAAGAAACCCAAAAAGTGCCGCATTTCTAAATCTCTTGTCTGAAAATTATTTTCGACATTCAAGCAAACACAACATTCTTTTTCCCAAATCACTTAATTACTAGTTGCTCCAATTTAAACAGATACCAATGAAAAATCTAAATTTAGTTCCCATTCCATCAGTTAGGCAACGTATTCGAAATAAGATTGCACACAAAAGGAAGTTTATTTCGAGAGCTTTTAATCTGTTTCTTTATCTAAGTTTCAAAAGTAGCCAAGAAATCATTCTATTTGAAGAAGCTTTTACATTAGGCTACTATTTTTCTGTATAAATAAAAGAAATAATTACATCGGTGCTTACGCTAAAAGGAAAATTTTCAATTTCCTTTTTAAATTAAGTGTGGGAGTCGATAAAAACTGTTTAATACATCAGAAAGTCGTATGTTCTTTTAATACATATTAGTAGTTTGAAGAATATATTTTAATGGATAGTTTTTTTTTTATGATATGTAAATTACCAGTTTTTAACCAGCTCAAATTTTATTTCTTATAAATGGGTAAATTCAATAAACTGGAAAACTAAAACCGTAATATACTTGCCATCTTAGATAATGATGTGATTCCTCCTCCAGAAAGAGACGAGATTGAATCTGCATTAAAAAAAACTCAAAAACAATAAGTCTCCTGGGCAAGATTCTATCTCCACAGAGCTGCTTAAAATTGGAGGTTCCCAGATCTATGAACATTTATATAACTTAATTGTAAAAATTTAAAACTCTGTAAAGCTGCCATTGGATTGGAATATTGGTATTATATGACCCATCCACAAGAAGGGGATCCAATGGTTTGCACTAACTATAACTAGAGGTATTAGCCATCTATCCACACGCTATAAAATTCTCTCTAATATTTTGTTTCAGAGACTTAATCCATTCGTCAAATTTGAAATTGGCAACTACTGGATTTAGAGCGGGGAAATCCACAATTGACCAATTTTTTTTTTTTTTGTTTGCGTCAGATTCTTGAAAAATCAAATGAATATGGTAATGACATTCATCACATTTATATTGGCTTTATGTCCGCATTTGATAGCGCAAATAGAACACATATAATGAAAGCAATGTATGAGAATTCAAAATTCCAAGTGAAGTGATTATATACACACACATGTAATGTACCATCTGTAAAATTAAATTCATGGGTGGACTTTCAGGGGGTCTAAGTGTGGATAACGTTGCTCGAAAGGGTGGCTCTCTTTCAAGCCTTTTCTTCAATATTGCCCTGGAAAAGTTATTCGTAATTCAAATATCGACACCCCGGCCTCTTGTCTCACGCTGATGATATTGATATCATTGCTCGTATTGTCCCAGTCTTGAGAAAAGCATTATCTTCTGAAGAGATTGCTGCAAATCATATGGGATTGACAATAATAACTGAATCTAAAACCATGTATATGTCTGTAGTGAAACTGCCATCAAGTGATATATACTCAATCATTTGAAAATTGTCCCTCATGAGTTTGAAACTGTATCATCTTTTAATTGCTTTAGATCTCTGGTTAATGCGAAAAATGGCATTCTCTTTGAGAACCAAAACCGTATTTTATTTGCTAAGAAAGCATTTTTTAAATTACACTCTTTACTAAGAAATCGTTTTCTCTCCAGAAAAACAAAGTTTCATATTTATAAAGCTCTCATTAGGCCAGTCCTAATGTTTGGCTTGAAAACTTAAGTCGCTTAACTAAAAATGTAGAATACAAAATTGTAGGTTTTGAAAAAAAGGTTCTCAGAAGTATTCTCGCGGTGGAGTCAAAGAAAATGGCCTTTGGCGAAGACGTTTTGATTCTGAAATTCATATAAAATTTAATGAGTCTGATATCCTTAAATGTATTAAAGTGAAAAGAATTAACTGGGGTTCTGATACCGTTAGAATGGATGGGGAAAAAAATCCAGTAAAGAATATTTTTGCTGCAAAGCCCTTTACACTAGTCGGAAAAGAGAAAGACCAACACTACGGTGGCGTGATTCTGTTGAATTGGATTTTAAGATGATTGGGAAAAGAATTAGCAGAATAAATCATAAGACAGGTTGTCTTGAATGAATCTTTAAAAGAAGGCCTCGGCCGCCCTAGGCTGTTGAGTGAAATGTAATGATGACATTGATAAATTAAAATTTTTTCAGCCATGAAATTACATAAAACTTCTTTGTAAAGATAAATGATTTTATAAAATAAAATAAAACATATTTTCTCACAAAATAACAGGTAATCACGAAAGTAGAACCGAAAAAACGGGGCAAAAAAGATAAAATTAACAACCACTAGGCTACCACAGCCACTACTAGCTGGAGTACTCCAGCGAAGAATAAGCGTATTTTTTAATATAAAACCATGATGAATAAATAGCAGAAGAAAAGATGGAACGTGGGGCCATGTATGCGTGTGTGAAGTATTCTGCGCAAGATTTGTAAATAGGGAAGCGATAATCTTTCCTAGTGGAGGGGTAAATGGGAAATGAGACCAAACTCGTTCACTACGATAAATTCCATTCATCGGAATTTTTCTCAGTTACTTTTTACGCCACCAAACCATCCCCCAACAATTTTGGCAGGCAGTTTGATCGAAGGCATGGATTTGTATAAGGAAGCAAAAAAAAACAACAATTAAACATTCGGTTTATATTAGATATCTGCTGAAATAAAAGCTAATTATGACTTCGTTATTCTTAACCGCTTTCAAAAAATTAGATTACTCTGAAAACTCATAGAAACGAGCACCTTTAAAGCTGAAAAGAGATGGAGAAAAACTTTCTGGAAAATGCGAAAAATTTGTGAAAAATAAGTAGAGGTCGAAAAATATCACAGAAATTAAATTTGAAAAAAGGGGGAGGGGGTGAAAACATTCTTAGGTCCTCTTCATACATTAACGAACCATCCTAAAAAATTTGGAGTGATATGTCTAATGGCGTGCATTTGAATAAAAAAAAATGACTTCAAATTCAATAAGTGAAATGATATAAAACATCGATCAATAACTCCCGAGTCTAACATTGAAAACAACATTTTTTTGCAAAATTTTTTTTTTATTCATCAACATAACACTTTGTTAATCACCTTTAGGGTGATACAATCGTTCAACGCTTTTCCAAATCTTTTTCCCAAAAATTTTCTTTTTCGCAAGAAATCTTTTTTGCGAGTAAATACGATAAACAGCTTTCTGAGATCATCGACTCGTTGCTGTTTTGTTCCATCAAAGCAATCGCGGCACCACTTGGAAAAACCTTTCATGCTCAATTTTCATGAAGGATAGTAAATACACTTCCATATGATATCTTTGTCATCTCAGCAATCTCAGGGCCTTTACGATCTTTCATTATAATTTTTGTCACTTCACTCACATTTTCCGGTGTAACGGCTTCCACAGGCTACCAGGCGTTCCGCGTCATTTTGTTCAGTACGACCACGTTTCCTCGGCAAACCACCGACAAATCGTTGCTTTGATGGACAAGAGTCCGGGTAACATTTTCAATCCATTGTTTCGCTTGCAGGTGTTTTTACCATTAAAAACAATGTTTTATCAGAACACGAAACTCGGTTTTCCATTTTTAAACAAACTACAAAACGACTTTACTCCACCTCGATAACTCAGCTGTTTCTGGTCCGATCAACTTAAAATTTTGACACGTTTCAAGCAAAGGTTCGTACTCTAGAAGACCTTACTGGTTTACTACGAGCGCCATCTCTGGGTTAGTCTCGGGAGTTATTGATTGATGTGTTAGTCAAGTGACATATGAATTCATTATTAGTATAATTTGAACATCATACAAAAGCATAAAGAATTGTTATATAAAAGCTTTTATTTCATATAAATAGTAAAAGTTATATAAAAAAAATCAATACGTACATATACCTTTAGTTCGATTTAGACTCGATCTTTAAAAGCTCCTTCTGAACAGGTTTGAAATGACTGATAACACAGATACACTTTCATAGCCGGAATGTTGCAAGTTCGAGAATCCGATTTCAACACAGACGACGTACGGAATGATAAAAATAATGAATGTTCAATTCATAAAGGCCTTCAAGTATGTATGTCAAAGAAATGAGATGCAAACTGTGGGATCTCCATCATCATCATCTAAGATATTTAGAAAAAAAAAAGGACAATTTTATTTCAAATAATTTAAAAAATAATTTTTTATCTACAAGTATTTTTTTTTAAATCCAAGCAATGCGAAAAGTCATATAGTAGAAATATCGGATAGCGGAATTATGTTATTGCAGTTAGTGAGTACGCTATTTTCCGTTTTTAATTTTTTCAATGTTGATTCCTTTTAATTTTTACAATCAAAGTATTATTTTATAACGTACTTTTTAATCACGGGTACTAACATGAAGTTAAATAGAAATTCAAATAATGAGAATTATTCTTATTAACGTTAGTATACCGCTTTCGAATTTATTATTTTGAATGGCGCCATCAAATCATTCAATCAAGTGTTATTTTTCTCACTTACTTTCTCCTTTCTATTTTTTCTTAAAGTATTTCCTGTTTGATGAAATGTTTTCTAACAGGAAATAATGAAGTTTCAGTAAACGATCGGATTTGAAGGTCAATACCTGAAATATCGAAACGCAGCACTCCCTCTGTGATCTGGCACTTCACTTTTCCGGCAGAGACAGGCAAGTCACTGCTGCACATTTTATGCCCTCTACTTCAACGATGTTATGTTGGCTATCAATACAAAACAATACATTTTTTGTTAACTTAGTATATTTGACTCTTTATTTGCGTGTACTGTATTGATATTTGTACAATAACACATAGCTTTTGCTGTTGAAACGCGTTATTATTTTTTTTTTCAGTAATCCAGCGGAGCTCTGGTCCGATATCTACCAGATTACCAAAACAAAAAGAGTACTGTAATTCAAAGTTGAGAGAAATTGCAAATTGAGATTATCTATCCATCTATTTTTCATAATATAAAACTTCCACAGTTTTTCTTTGTATTCATGAATTACTGCTTATCATTCTATATGATTTATTCCTGAAAGTATGGAATTTTGATATTGGATAAATCATTTTGAATAACACTGTATTACGAATTTTGCAGTTAATAAAGGGATAGAAGATCAATAAGATTTTGTTTTATGTTACTCAACGGCTACTAATGACAAATCTCTAAATTAAAACCACCATAAATTATGGAGAACGTAACCAGAATAAGTAACCCTCTCACTACGCGATTTCAACATAATAAGGGCGACTTCAAATTTAAGCAGTCTTCAAGGGATGAGATCTTAGGACTCTTTCCACCATCACTTCAGGGGTAATTTCAAGGCACCATAAACAACACGGCCTTTAAGCGTTACCCTGATCAGCCTTTAGATAATACAACCCTGAGTTTAAGAACCCGATTTTTGTTTCATTTAGAATGAAACGGTTTGTGCACATTACACCGAATAAAAGTCTTTGGTAGGTTCGACATTTGAATTCCAAATTTTCTGGCTTCTTAGTGGATTCTCTACCAAACAGGAAACTGAGGTGTCACGAAAGATCACGATACAAAACAAGAGCACATTTAATCGATTAGGCAGAAAGTGGAATTGTTAAATTCGCGAAGGAAACAGGAAAACTACAACCAAGTCACGCAGATAAGCAATAGTTGAAAAAAACGTCACATGATGCCATTCGTGTAAGAGAATGATAATTATTTTATTTAAATTCAATCTTCGACAGTCTGAGTTTTTAAATGGGTAGATATAAAGCATCCACAGATTACGCACACATAGATTATACATATATAAATCTGTGGGTGCTTTATATCAGCACATATCTACTAAATCTATAGTGCTGATATATTGCAATATAATAATGAAATTAGATTATATGAATATTAATCATGAAACTTTTAGAATTCGTTGATAATATGGTTTTCCTATTTTCATTAAAATTGTGATTTAAAAATAATTATTTTTAATAATTATAAATTTGTATTATCTCAAACTGTGCTTTATAGGTATCGGTACACTTTCCTTAAAATCTACTAAATCCACATTGCTGATATATTGCATATTATGAAATGAGGCTTTTTTCTATACAGAGAACATAATTTTTTTTTGTAATAAATACTCACAAATTTTAAATTTTACACAATATTTAATAACAATTATGAAAAATTTGAATCGTATAATTTTTTTAAGAAATTCTAACTTTACTAAATTAAATTTTTTGAAATTATAACTATGTCCAGTATTTAGAATGTCATGATTATAAGTACTCTGAAATTTTTTAAAGTTATATATACAAGATGTATCTAAAAGTAGGCATATGACTTACAAATGTAAATACAACAATCGATTATTAATTGATCATTCATATTTATTAATGTATATAAATGCGATTTTCTTCACACAAACACATAAGTATACAGATATATCAGCGTTAAAATAACACTTCCATTACTTTTAATTTTAAAAAGAGAAGATTACTTAAACTTGCCCCCCCCCCCAAAAAAAAAGGCATATTTTTTTCTTGTCGAAGGGGTCTTATTTACCTTTATAAACTTAAAATGAATTTTGTTTTTTTCCAGTTAGCATAAGAAAACAATTAATAAAAAATATTTAACATTCGAATAATTTCATTTAATAAAAAGAAAGAAATCATATGATACTACATTCACACATCCAAATGCTACTTACCTCAATAATCATAATAATTAGTAAATAAAAATATGACAAGTAATCATATGTTATTACCCGTCTACCACAGTCTACAACACTTAAATTATTAGTATACACTAAACCTTATCATAACTATATACAACTATTCATCAACATAAAGTTCCTGGCAGCAATGTAAAATTTATTCTATTCTCGACCATAACACATATATTCTTCATTTTATAAATGACAAACAACACAAACGACATCTTTCCAATAATAACAACACTAATAATAACTTACCAACAATTATTTAAACAAAAAGGGGAAAAAACGCACCCATCCGACATTGAGCAAAACGATGAACTTGTTATTCCACATTATGCAACAACATCAAGGCGAATAACCCTTCCCTTCCCACCTCCCTTTACCCATTTATCACCGTCAATCAAAACTCTGGCGGCGCGGCATCAAAAGAAAGGGGGGATTGTGACGTCACCACACCTGCGCAACCCCATTTTTTTCCTTCTCTTTCTACCTTATCTTTTTTTGAATGAGTGGAAAGTTTTCCTTATGCAAATTCCGGCTGCATGCGTTCCTGCAGCTCGATGGAGCCTGACATCCTGCTGCATTTTCGAACAAGGTCAAGGCCAAAAGCGTTCACTCACCTTTATATTTAGTTTACTTGTTTTTTATTTCATTCTGTCTCACTTGGGACTTTAAGAACGCATTCTTTGTAGCCGCATTGTTTGAGCCGCTACTCTTGAAACTTTTTTTTTTCTTTCATCCCTTTTGACTTCACCTTTTGGCGATGGAATGCGAGTGGATTAAGGCTGTTGGAGACATTTTTTTCCTCCGCTGTTTTCTTCTTTTCTTTCTTTTTTTTATATTGAGGACAGAAGGGATTCTTTTTTGGTGGCAAGCACGTGTTTTTGAAGGTCAAGTATTTGGTGGAGATTACTTTCGGATTCCATGGGTTTTATAACCTTGTTTTTTTTTTATTTGTTTGTTTGCTTTTTTACCCGTGTTTTGTTCACTAAGACGAGTGTTCTTCCTTTTTAAAACAAGGAGTAAAAATGTTGTGACCCTACTTGTTGATTAAGAAGGAATTTTTAAAATAGGGAATTATGTTTTATTTCTTTTTGAAGTTGAGTTCACTCAATTATCATTACTCCGGCTTTAAAATTAATCTTGTAGTTAAATCTGATTTCAGTTTTAGCTCAAAGCAAACTTTGAATTTCACAGGAATAACTCGAAATTCATCCGCATTCATTGAGGAATTCTCGGAATTCCTGATACAGTTACAGATCCTAGACGGAATTAAAGACTTCGGGAACGTACAATAACACCTAGTTTGGATTCTCCTCGATTTACGCGGTCATTTTGTTTCGCAAAATTTTATTTTGTATTTTCTTGCCATTCGTCATGCTCTATATTAGTTTATTATAAAATAATTTATGATGTGAACACAGATTAGATTGAAAAGGTTAAGCAGAGAAGATAGACACATGTATATGTAGAGTACTTTTTACTTCACTTTTGGGTAATACTTCCGAACATGCCTTTATTATTATATGATACACATAATATTTATAAGTATATCGTGTGTATGTATTAATATTCTAAGCATATGCACTTGTAACTTAGGTTGGACGGAAGAGATGGTAGCTATATATGCCCACTAGACTTGTGGAATATTGCAAAAAATGAATAATAAAGAATCTGTATTTCCTGATTTTCAAAAAAAAAAAAAAAAAAAAACTCTTTAAATTACTTTAATAAAGTAAGAGCCAAGATTCTCATTTTAAAAATGAGCTTTATATCTTTGTATGCCATATTTAGATGACATGTATATAACAGGGCCTGACCATAGCGTGGCTCGCGAGCCGCGCACGGCTTTCATAGGAGAGCGGTGTTTATAGGAATTAAAGAAAATACAATATAAAATCCTTCCGAGGTTTATTTTTATTGACTCTTCTCAAAGCGTATCCGTAAACACGTATGTTACTGGCCATGGTCTCGAACTTGCGGTCGGCGTTTTTGGTCGAGTCTTGGGTTCGAATCCTGATGCCACTAAAGATTCGCAGAGTAGGCCCTCGTATTGCTTCCAAGTGTGATATTAACAAACAATCATAAAGGTTTTTAAAAAAACGTGATCACGTTATCGAAAAAATGAGATAGGGCCATTGGGGGGGGGGGGAAAATCTTGTTGTATGATCTACAGTAATGGTTGTTATGGCCGTTACTAGGGTAATGATCACGTGATCGAAAAAGCTGTTTTGGCGTAAAAATTCTCCAAATTGTGTCATTTCAGGAGGAGGGGGGGGTGTATAAATTAATAAATGGTTTCTTCAAATATTCCTCTTAAACTGTTACTTCCAAAGCCAGAGCACCTGGCTACCCCTGTTATATAATATATTTTATAATATGCAGCTTAATATAAAATTAAATTGAAGCAAAATTTGTTTATTTTAGGTTGTGTGTTCCATTTCCTCCTATTGACTATGAGAAAAAATTATCCTGTTTACTATTTTTTTATTTGGCACTTTGTCACCTAGCAACGCATCCTAAACGATGCACGTGGTGAAACTGCATTCCCAAATTAAAAGCAAAGTTATGTTTTATAAATATATTTCACTACAATTACTCATAAATTTTTAAAATATCTATCACTTTAGAATTTTAGCTGATTATGATACAGGTTAATGGATTTGTGTAAAATATCTTCTAAAGCGTGGTTTTGGTCCAAAAATCCATTATTGACTGAAGTAATAAATCATCATAATTTTCACAAAATTTTCATTAAGTATATTGCATTTAAAATGCAATAACTAAGGCTAATCAAGTTTTAAGTTTTTTAAAAATAATTAATTAATATTTATTCAATTAGAAAAGCTATTCATACCCTAGAAACTCTTAAAATAAACAATGTTGTGAGACCAGATGTGCTAAATATTGCCTTTGGGTTCCGAAAAAACAATTCGTTTGAAAAGTTGCGTTTACACAACTTTTGCCTTTAATGGGTCAATGAAACATTCGAATAAAAAGAGGATAGAGATGATATATAAGAATAGAGAGAGAGAGAGAGATTAAAACACACACTGCTCGAAAGAAGAAAATAAGCAGTAGCAAATACTTATCATAAAAGCATCTCATTACATATTAGCAACGCCCCTAGATTTGAATTCCTGCCATTAAAAAGGGGGGTAGGCAATAAAAAGTCAAAAAAATTTCATTACTCCCACAAAAAATCATTAATTGTATGAACTGGTGATCATATACTTCGAGAAACACTTCCAATTTAGTAATATATAAAAATTATTATCATTATTATTATATATGCTACGCGAAATTATATTTTCCATAAATGTACGAATATTCAAAGAAAGAGCACATGCAAGCATAAATATAAGTATTCGTTATTAAGAATTAAACATAAGTTGTTGACATAAAATATAACCATGAAATTTTTCTTCCTCTTCAGAAACTTTCACTGAGAAAGCCCCTCGGGAATCCACTTCAGTTGAGCCGCCCCCCCCCCAAAAAAAAAAAAAAATATTTTTCTTCCAATCTAGTTTTGTTTAATTTTTATGCAAAAATAGATTCGAAATTAGACCTTAACTGAATAATAATCAAATTAAAAGGTTTTTAAATACTTGTTTCAAATACAGAAGTAAATCGAAAGTGAGTTGTAAAATCAATATTTAGTAGTTCGTAAAATTTGAAATAAACATGATTCATAACAAAAATTCTTCATGTTTAGAGCAATTCGAAAGGAATTATTATTATATCAAAGTTTTTTGCTGTTTTGGCTTAAGGGAGGAGAAAAAAAATCAAGATCTCTCTAATACACGGGAAAATTTTATATTGTGTCCGAAAAATAGAATTCACTTCTGAACAATAATCATACTTAAAACTCAAGACATGATTATGGTACCTTTAATTTTGAAAATAGCTTTCTATTCGGTTTCCTTCTCTTCGAAAAATAAATATTCGCGAGATATAATGGGATTTCGCACGACACGTTTATTCTAGTTCCATTAACTCAAAATCACATGATCAATAGAATGGTGCAATTTACATCACCATTTTAAATGGACAGGTTGAGACAACGGAAAATAAGTAAACAATTATCGTGTATTTTTAACACACAGTTTTTTAAACTGAGCAAGAAAGATGATTCATGCTCAATGAAGGCGATAAGGGAAAACGGGCCATCACCCCTTTTTGGAGGAGAAGGATTAGATTTTTAATCCATTTCCACAGTGTAAAACTAGAAATTATAAGCAAAACACTTAAATAATAAGTTGTTTATAATTTAATTACCTTTTTTTCGTTTCCTTAATATTAAAAATTTACTTTGCGGGAGAGAAAATTTTAATAGTTCAAAAATTCGTTTTTGGAACTAATGCTCGAAATAGAATGATCCGAAAAATATATTTAATAACTTCTTTATAGTTTATTTGATTAGCGCAAAATAGAAGGCCATGCATCGCGCCAAGGTTGTTCACGACTCCGGCATCATGGCTAAACGTTTTGTAAAACATCACCGCAAACTTCACAGGTTCGGGCAGCCGGTACTGCATTTGCTGTAAGGAAGAGAAGTCAAGGAGGATGAAAATGAGGAAGTCTGCATCAGGCGAAAACAAAGAACCTTAAGATTATTTTAAAACAGAGAGACTAAATATATGACTTTTGCAAGTCTTTCTTTCTATAATATGATTAATTGAATTGTATTGCATTGAACACTTAATTAAATGTTATTTAAGACAAGCAATTTTATAAGGGTATTTTTTTTAAATTTTCCCTAGGTTATTTTATAGCATTAAGGGGTATAAAACGTAGCGCAATTTGGCAAAATACGATTAATAAACTCACTAATCGTATTTTGCCAAATTGTCCTTTTTAAAAGATAAACACATTTTAATGAAATTATCACTGATCATTTTTGATTCCTCAAGATACTTCTATTTACAAGTATAATATCACTCATTTGATGAAGGTTATATTGTACGTAATTATAATCAAAATTAAAAAAAAAAAAACAATTACACAATAGTATAAATCCCAATGAAGTTGGAAGAAACTGTCCACTTCATTTATATACAATATTTTAAAATCAATTTATGTGTTAAAATACACGATCTCAGCTGAAGTGTTTTTCGCCGTTTCAGCTTTTGCATTTAAAATGGTTACGTGAATAATTACATTATACTAATTATGTGTTTTTGAATTAATGAAACTAGAATAAACAAAAATCGTGCGAAATTCCATATTATCTCGCAAACCTTTATTTTTCGGAAGAAAGGAAACTGAATAGAGAGATAGGTCTCATATTTTCAAAACGAAAAGTACAATCGTTGGTGTCTTGGACTTTAAAATGATCGTTGCTCTTACGGTTTGCTATGAAGCTTACAGAAGTGAATTCTGTTTTTGTGAATCAATGCAAAGCTTTCCAATGTATTAAAGAGATTGTTATTTTTAAGCAAACAAATGTTACATTTTATACGTTTATTTCTAGCTTACTCTCTTTAATTAAGTTTTCAATATCCCTAATGGGCCATGAGGATAAATTCTTCTCAATATGTCTACCAATACTATCCCTAAATTGAAACACATCTTTACATATCACAGGATAATCAAACCAAAAGCACTTCATTAAATAAATTATTAAGGGGGGGAAACAATGTTGCTCACTCTGCATATATACGAATTTTAGACTGATATATTATAAGGCCTTCATCTTGGTTCTTTCGGGACAAATGACACAATATAACACTTTGCATCTCAGTTGTGACGTTTACTTAAACAAATTAAATCAGTCAGACTGACCTACTTTATTACAGTATTTAAAAGATGTCATACCTTTACACTAGTTACTAACACACTTTGTGTCCTAAATGAGCGATTCAGAAGAAAAAATACACATCAAATTCCAGAACATATCTTTGGCAGTTCCAAAAAAAAAAAAAAAATCCAGCTTGATATTGAATTACAGAAATTGTAAGAATTGAAACTTCAAGACCCGTTGGTTGTGAGATACTACACGAAATCACTAGAGATTATTGATTGAATAACATGGAGTAATTGAGAGTTGTTAAATCCAAGAGGATCTCAAACATTTCACGTAGTTGATAGTTTTAAGTCAAAGACGCTAACCTCCAGGAAGAGTTGTGTTTTTTAAGAGAGGTTCAAAATAACGAGATCTGCTGCCAACAGCAAATTGGCTAGAGAGCAATATTAATTTTAAAAAATTAATAATAGCATTGAAACTGAGATAACAGTAAAATTAAATAAAATAATAAGATTAAGGTTCTCTTCGCCTGATGTCAAGAATCATATCAAAACTTCTAACACATTTTCTGGCAGAAAATTGTTCCAATTTTCACATAAGTTTGCAACGTTGTAACACATTCATCTGTTTATGATGCAGTATTCTTTAAAATTAAGAACAGTTCAAAAATACATCATTTTTCACGTAGGTACGTAAAGTTTAAAAGCAGTTTAGCGTTAGAGTATAGGATACGAAAGAAGAAACACATTATACCTAGAAAAAAAGGGACTGGTTCGGATAGAAATGAAAAGGATAATAAAATATGCTGTTCTTTAAAGAATAGCGAAGCCAGAATAAAAAAAAATAATGTTCGAGCTCTTTTTTATTGGAAAAATTGTTCTAATTTTCAATCCTATCTTTTAACATCACGAGAGGACAACCTTTAGTGCATGTTACTACAATTCATAACATACAAGACACGAAAGACTGACTTGAAATATGATGTATATTGAATAGTTGTCATTATTATCAAAAATTACAAAATTTGTAGCCAACTAACTGTACAACGGATTGAGAACAAAGTTAATTTCTTGAAAAAAATAACATTGAGACAAAGATAGTAATAAAGTTAAAAATAAAATAAAAATATTAGGTGCATATTATTATAGTTCATATCACACATGACCCGTATACAAGAATAGAAATATCATATATATGTTGAATTGTTTTCTTCATTACGAGCGGGTTTTTATTTCTTCCAAAATTAAGATCTGTTGTCCTTAACACATTAGCTTTCGGATAATATCGAATCCAAAAATAACATTAAGATTAAAATAATAATAAAATGATAAGATTTAGTGTATGCTATTATAATTCATATTATGCAAAATCCAAAAGCAATAGTTGAAATATCATTCAATACACATAGCACACCTCTCTGGAGGATATCTCAAAATACGCACATAACAATTAAAAATATTCACAAAAAAATTGACACTAATTGCTTTTTTTAGAGGAAAGACATGTCCTTTTGCCTTTGTTTCTCATTCATAAGCTCACGCATTCGTTACAGACAACTTGATGAGAGACAGGGCTGTCAAAACTAGAATTTCTTGTCAACGTAGGATATCATATGGAAGTATGCTAATCGTCTGCGAGTAACAAGTACCTTTTCCCAAATAACTTGCTCTCATGCACTTTATTTGCCAATTTCTTACAGAAACATGAGGCTAATGAGAAATTCCGTGTATATTTAAAGAAATAAAACAGAATACTTGATCGCGTTTTCTTGATCGCGACTCATTTAACTGATAAAAAGTAAATTTCGAAATAAATAACATGTTTGAAGATTATTATTCTGTGAAACCCACTGGTTATTCGTAGCTTCACTTTCCATTATAAATCTTAAAATGGATAGTCACTAAATTATACAGTCAAATGAAAGAGACCGATGAACCAAATCAATATACTTTTATTCAACTTCTGAACACACACTCTCTCTTTCTCTCTCTCGCTACCTTGCTAAAATGCGCCGGAACTATTGTTTTAAAATATAATACGTCTTGGAACTAAGGGTTCTATTTCTGAGCCCCTTATCTATTTCTACGAAGCTTTTTTTGATCATTTCTTAGCTTAAGAAGGCTTATTCCGATGTCTCACTTTGATTCTCTATTATCAATTAACTAACTTCTTCTAACTTTAATATTAAAATTCTTCGCAGCTTATAAATGCATCTGATCAAATATTTTCATTACATTTCATTTCTGCAATAAAATGTGCGTGAATCACGTTTCATTTTATTGGAAAGGATTTTGGATTTAAACACAAACAGAAAGAAACGCAAAGAGTTAGTTAAAAGGAAAATTGCGAAAAAGCGCTAAGTCACAACTATCGGGAGAAAACTGATAATTTTTCTTGCACAGAAGCGTTTGTAACTAAACCTAAATACAGAAGGAAAAGAAATTTAAATATGAGAATGAAGTATTCCCCTTTAATTTAATTTCTAGCACTATTTTTTAATCTTAATATGGTTGCCAATTAAACAATTTCATTACAGAGAAAGTCGATCAATTTAAAATTGGGGAAATAATTACTGTTGGACGAACCAGTATTCCAACACAAACGTTATGATCCTGCTTGATTCGAATAATTATCCACTGTTATCATTGACGTTTAAAAAATCGTTGCGTTTAAATAAATTGCTGAAACACTTCTAAAATTGTAAAAGCAATATCAAAAATTGCCCAGGCACAAAAATAATTTTAATACTGAAAATTTTAATCACATTTGATGGTATATAGTAGCATAATATGTCACTTAACACAAATTTTATGTCAAAAATTCTGAATAATCGATAATTGCAATACAAGGAAGATCAAATATTTTGTTACGAGATCAAACTACCAATCAAAACATTGAAAAAGCAAACTGATCGTTAATCATCTAAGTTACAAAACTTGTCAATATGGTTGAATAACAAACTATTTTCATTTTTGAAAAAAAAAATCAAGGCTCCGATTTTAATGCTGCATCAACTGTTCATTATTACAGCGTATGCATTCTCAATGTGTGTTAAACTTCTAATCTTATCTTCAAATAAAAACAATGCATATTGACTAGGCCATTTCTTTATGGAAATTTATATAGATTTTTGTCTGTGTTTATTTCATTTTAGTTTGTTAGTAATTTCTATAATTTTTTGAAAACAACGAGCTTTGTTGAAATTTGAAAAAAAGACGTTCGTGCCACGATAGACTCTTAAAAATATGTTCAAAAATCGATTATGCTTCAGACAAGCTCAGCGAAAGTCAACTTTAGAATGTTAAGACTTTTAATAAGCGAAACATTGTGTATTATGCCTTTTGATACTTGTGATTATTTAGACATCGTAGAAAATAAATTAATTTAGTGATGTCATCAAGTCATATCATTGAATGAGTGAAAGTTGGGGTTTATAGTGCAAGAGCCAAATCTGGCTATGCTGCGCCAAACAATGTGTATCTGTGGTCTAGACAACAAAAAAGTGAAAAAAAAAAGGAAAATTAATTGACACACACATACACAAAGTCGAAAAAAGGGAAGGATGACTAAAGTATCCATAGGGCGTGTCATTAGTATTTACTAAATACAATAAACACCACAGGAAAAAAAAAGATAGCTGGATACCTTGGATCTATGATGTCCGTACTTGCGTAAAAATGGTAAGCCCCTGAGAAGCCTCATCATTGAGTTAAGTATCAGTTGGATTAATGAAAAATGAAAACAATGAAAGACCACATTATCGTATCACAAGAACACATTCAATTTCGCTCTCTATATTTCCATATCTTTCTTATTTCATTACACTTCTAGTAATTTACACAAGTCGTGGTTTATTCACATGCCGAGGTTCTCAAATTAAATGACGTCATATGAAAGCCCTTAAGGTTAGTTGAAGAGAAATGCCGGATAAACACAACTTTTTATTTCTTTTGGAAATTTTTTAGGAGTTTCGAAAATAGATTTACTAAGCCATGAATGTCAAAGTCGAACAGGAGCGATAAAAGCCAAATGGTTAATGAGCACTAGTTTCGTACCACTGGAATCGTGAGTTGCGAGTACAGATTCTATATATATATATAAAAAAAAAAAACTAATGCATAAACTATACAGGCCGTTGGTCTTCTCGAACTGAATCTTAAAAGTCTCCTCTTTAGTTACGTGAGGTACTCAATAAAAGAATCATCCTTTTCACCAGACAGTGCTTCAATATTTTGAAATTCCTAACACGCATCTCAGTCGTAGTTCTAACGCTGTTTAAATAATCAGTGTTCATTGTAATTTATTTTAATGTAACCTATGTTCCATACTTTGAAAGAGGCTTTTTCGAAATATTAAGGTAAATTGATGATTCGCGCGCGCGTTACAATCAATAAAAATAAATCTATTTATACAAAAATTATTAATTCTAGGTAACTTTTAATTAACGTTAAGATTATTCCTTTCAAGTTCTGTAGAACATTTCATAAATTATTTCCAGCAACTTTAACATTCACAACAATTCGAAACCTGTTGATAACTAATTATATTAGAAAGATGTATCTAAATTTCTTCTAAGATCTTTGCAAATCCCAGAAAAAATTTCGGTTCAACCTTATTATCCTAAAACATTATCTACGTAACTAAATCTCTCCATACATACCACTTTTTTTAACGGTCATCATCTGGTTCAGAGACCGGATTACGAAGGCTAGGCCAAATTGATTACTGATATAAAATCTTGAGTCAACAGTATAGCACAATTTGAATTCTTTCAGACAATGAGTGTCCTGTCTAAACTGAAATACATATATCCCTATAAAATAAAACTATAATTTTTAACGTGAGCAATAGAAATAACCAACTCCTCCTCGTGTGCATATGTAATAAATTGTCGATGTTTCTGAATTTTCATCTTCTTTCTCTTACGACATAAAATAAGTTAATGCCAAAAAGAACTCTTCCCAGTACAAACTTATAATACCAGAACACTCTCTACGAAACTAAATTTCTCCATACATACCGCTATTTTTTAACTAACGTCGTCTGGTTCAGAGACGGGGTTACGAAGACTGATCAAAGCTTATTACTGATATAAAATCTTGGAGTCTACAGTATTGTACAATTCAAATTCTTTCAGAACAATGAGCTTCCTGTCTAAAATGAAAATGCGTACATATACTAGAAAAAAAACCTACAATATAAAGCTATAGTCCCGAACGCGAGTATTAGAAATAACCAACCCCTTCTTCACGTGCATATGTAACACATCACTTAAATGAGTCCGTCTGGCCCTTGGAGACGGGGGCAGGAAAACTGGAGCGTCGTTCCGAGATGTTGAACTTGACTTATGTGGGTCGTCTGAGGAAGAATAACAAAAGGAAGCGTGCCGTTATGTGGCCTGTCCACAGTCCGGTTAAACAACCCTTTACCTCCGCATACCAAAGTACGGGGGGAACACATCCGTATTCCACAGAAATACGGCTTGTTTTTTTTTAATTCTCTGACGTCGAGTGGGATTGTTTGGGTTCAAAGGAGTGTATTCGAATTGTTTGGGGAAGTGAAGTTGTCAGTTGAAGAGGGGACACTTATAAAAAAGAATTTTATTGTTTTCACTGTTTCAGACGAAGGATATCGAGTCTTGTGTCTTGTCATCTCCAAATACCAAGTGATCTTTCGTATCTATGTCCAGATCGGAGATAGGCACTTTTTTAAGCTTGAATGTCACGTTAGTCTTATTGTATTCTAATATTTTCATTATATTAAAGAGAAAATTCTATATTATATAAATTACATTTTCAAAATTCTTTAATTCTAATAGACTGATAAGGCCTTCAATTCTAATAATGCCACATTTAAGAGAATACGTTATGAAATATATAAAATTTCTAAATCCTTTAATTTTAATAAGACTAATAAAGCGTTTAATTCTAATGCCAAATTTAAGAGAATTATTATGATATATTATAAATTTCAATATTCTTTAATTCTAATATATATTAATAAGGCCAATATTTGTAATAAGACTAACTAAAATACAATTCAATATGATGCAATAAAAATTTCGAAATTCTTTGTCTAAAAGGGACTTTAATCCTAATAAGGTCCCATTTCAGAGAATTTGAAACGATATATAAAAAATTTTCAAAAATCTTTAACTCTAATTTAATGATAAAGCGTTTGATAGTTAAAAGGTCTCATTAAAGAGAATTCGATGAGCTACTTTATTTTTTATAGACTTCAGACGACATAAGTGTCATCTGATTGAGAAAACTTACGTAAATTGTAATCACATTAAAGTGATGACACACAAATGATAAACAATGGATGTATCTTTAGGATGTCCATATAATCTTAATAGTTATGTACAATTTCAACAGCAGTGGACAGTCAAGTAACAATACCATAAAATCTGAAAAGGTGTTCATGTTTCTACAACTGGAAAATACCTTAAATTTCGAAAGGCCTTAGGATCTATATATAAGTTATAAAGTTACATTTATTTTTAGAAATTATAACTATAAAAATTTCCGGTACTGAAAAAATAAATTCATTTTAAGCGAAGGATTGCAAAATTTAACATATTGTTATATCAAATTCACTAAAGAGAAACTAATTCTATTAATTAAAAGACAAATAGAGAAAAGTGCCATTGAAAACACTATACTTTAGAAGAAAAAGTATCCGATACAAACATTAAAGTAGCTATGTAATCAGTCAAAATATATAATCACGAATAGAAAAAATATCTAAGCCGAAAATTTGAAAGGAATCGTATTTTTAAGAGAGGAGGGAAATTCGAAATTAAAGATTAAAATAAAAATGAGAGGACGTATTTTTCGGATTTGTATTATGGAACTTATTGAGAATAACTCGAGAATAAACATAATGAACATTTTACTTTTGAAGAGTCTGAATTTATAAACGACGCCAAACTTGGCAGTTTTCGAATGACCTGAAATCAAGTAACACGTCCCTGCACTAAAAATTTAAATTAACAAGCATTTACAGAGCAATAATATCAGTACTGATTGAAGGAATTGAGCCATTCCAGAAATATTTCCTTGAACGGCATCTTAGGATTAAAAAAAAATTATAATACACTGCTTACGACGTCGCATTTTTTCCTAAATATAGCTTAACCCCGGTATACGCGGTCCATGATTATTAAATCAATCGCTGATTAAATAAACCGCAACTTACAATATTAATATAAATTGAGTGAATAATCAAAAAAAAACTTATTATAGATTTGTCAAGATATTATAGATTTAGATTTGTCAAAGTTGCCCTTGTCCGTTTTGTGCTCATTCCTTTATCATAATTAATGTTACCTACAAACTGAAGAATTACGGAGTAAATTGTAAATTCGAGAAAGTAATTTCATGGATATATATTTTTATTACAGAGTTATTCAAAATGATTCAGTCGACTTAAAATTCCATTTTCGAAAAATAAACGACACAGATTGATAAGTGATATCTGATTACAAAGGGAAAAATATAGTTTCTCTTTACAAGTGTTCGATATAACTTCCTTTAGTTATATAATGTCAACTCGATACGTAAATTCCAGCCAAACACATTGTAAAGTATCAGAGATAATTGATGTAAGTAGTAGAAATTCATCGTTTAAGTTCATATAAATTTATAGGTAATGGTGACACTTACATTTTCCCCCAAAGGTAGAAATTACATAGGGCCATATTCAGGTGACATAGGTGGCCAGCTGTGAATTCATCTGGTCCACTGCGATTGATCCAACGGCGAGATAGCTCCATGAAAGCTTCTAAAACAGCTTTTGCGAAATTAAGTTTTACGAAGAACACACGAGGACCATCTATTTTTTCACAATATAAAACTTCCACAGTTTTCCTTTGTTTTCATGTATTACTTGTCATTTATTTTTGAAAACCTGAAATTTTGAAATCGAATGAATCATTTTGAATAACTCCGTATACAGATCAATTGCCTTTTATAAAATAAAAATTACAAGAAAAAGTATTTAATAAACACTTAAAATAATTTAGGGAAATTGAGTTGATTGTTTAAACAACTAATCTTTGATGGATCATACGAGATCCCGTTGCTCAAAAGTATTCAGTAATTGCTCTGTTGCCACGCGAACTTCAAAACGAGAGAAAAAAAAGATATTAATGTCTACTCTGAACAGGAAGTCGCATAACCATCAGAACACACACAAAAGATTAGTCTGATTTTCATCAAAAGAAAAAAAGAATTAAGACAATTAAATATCAAGGAGTATTATCGCAAGGGATTGTACCGAGGGAGCTACAATAAAATCTTGCGTCACAAACCGCGAGTTAGTGGAATTCTAAAAGTAACTGCATTGCATTTTGAATAATCATCTGGAAGTTGGCATGAAAAAAGGAGAGAACTAGGGGGAAAAAAATTTTTTTGTTTAAAATTAAGAACGATATCATATCCTGATGTCAATACGTGCTGAGCTTCGATGTCAGCAGGTTTCTGATTCAAGCTGTGACGTCTGCCTTTCATTACACAGCTCTTGGGTCATATCTCAATTAATATATTTGTCAAAAACTAGCAAATTCCAATTGAAGACAAGCAAGAACAAAACAGATTTTTTATTTATTATCACAGTAGAATATCTAATGACTTTTTCTAGGATCCCAACCTAACTCGCAATCTTAATTTACGATTTAAATATGAAATCTTATCTCACCAGTTCACTCGTTTTTAATTCCACAACTTTCTTCAACAGTAACTACGTAGCTTAATATTTTTAGTTTAACTCTTAGCAGTCCATCAAACTAATAGAAGAATTTCAATCCGAATAAGAATAATATTACAGCAAGTCGTTACCCTCTAACTTCCCTCATTTTCCATTTTAAAAATCATCACATCCAAATCACTTCTATCTTAATCTAATTTACCTGATCACATTTCATTTTGGTTGGGAAGAAATTGTAATTGTATGCAATTCAAACTTATAAAAGCCCCCGGAGTTAGTGAAGAGAAAATCGCCACGAATAGCCCAACATCATAAAGTCTCAATCCGGTAAATCTTATTGTGAAAAATAAGAGCGTCTGTCCCTATCTAAATGTAACCAAAAGTCAAAATTCTAAAACACTTTGATTTCTAAGTTTTGTCATGTAAAATCGAAAACTAAGAATTAACTTCATAATATAATATTACATCATCAGATAAAAGGTATTAAAATTAAGCACTCTATAACAAATTAAATAACTCTAACGAGAGGTAATGAAAATAAAATAGAACACAAGTCTATATCAAGCGGCCATTATGGGGCGAGGGAATTAAAAATTAATGAGAGAAAATTTTACGTCAAATAGTTTTAATAAATGAGAAATTTTACGTGTAAGTTCCATACATTTACAAAATAACCTTTACATTGTTTATAAAAGCAATACTTAATATAAATACAGAGCTGTTTTAAACTATTCAAATTAGAGACGTGCAAAACTGAGATATTTTTTTAAGTGATTGGTTCCAGCATATTAGTTCATTCTGGGTAATAGGCTCTGTATCCTATTACTGATTATAGGTTCCAATTTCTGTTGCTTATTGGATTCATTCTGGAAAATTTGCAAAATTAAATTATTCAATTATCATCTTTAAAAAAGTAACAATATATGTTAATTAAAGACGATATAAGATTAACAGAGTTTTATACGTAACATATTACTAACAGAATAGATTCCAAATATATAATTACTTATCATGTTATGTTGAATAAAGTTAGCTTCCGGTCCAAATATATAACCAAAAAAATTCATTCATCACCATTTTGATCTGAATTTTCAGAAGAGTTTACTCGGTTTCAATTTATTTTACATTTAAAAATTTTGACGTCTATTTAACAATCATCACAAAAAATATTTAAATGTATCTGATAATTACAGTGATTTGGAAAAACACAGATAAAATTCCATTCCGCAAATGGGATCAATAAATATCTCACCGAAGGACAAAACCTATTGTAGCAATATCAAAATTCAACGAAATTGAACTAGACAACTACCGAAAGTTGCTTTTTGTGTCTAGCGTGCAATACAATCCTCATCACAACAAGGTCTCCTATCAGTCAATCTGACACAAATCGTTTAAATATGAAATCGCTTGAAAAAGGACAATGCAAGAGTTTGTCGTAAAAAATTAACGTTGAAAACTTTTTATAGCTGACAGTAAAGTGAAGACATATCATACAGATGAAAAAAATTTTGAGGTTATGAATTAATATAATTAGATTTTAAAGCACAACGTAGTCCAACTTTGCACCAAAGAATTCCAATTTCGAATTTCAGGAACGCCCAAAAAAGGAAAGCCATTCTAATTTGGTGCCAAGGTCAGAGCATTCGTTGACAAGATAATGACCCAGGCATGTCAATAACTGGACAACTTTGGTGTTTCAATTATGTAGATAACTGGAATGAAGTGTTACGTGTCTAGCGCATCCGGAATCATGGTTACGTTTTTTTTTAACTCAATTTTATCTTCTGGAATTTCTTTTCAAGCAAGACACAGCGAATAAATTCAGATTTTTTTAGCGTTCTAGTATTCTTAACATTTTAGAAAAATACAGAAAACCCCTCAATGAAATACTGTCTTTTTTTTTTTTTTTTACTTTTACATAAAATACAGCGCATTCAGCGAATAATAGATTTAAAATGAGAAAGTAGAGGGTTATTCAAAATTATTTTTCCAATTTCAGAATTCCTTATTTTCAAACAATAACGAAACAAATGATGAAAAAAAAATTCATACAACGGAAAACTATGGAAGTTTTATAGTTTGAACTATGGATGGCCCTCATGTGTTCTTCGTGAAGCTATTTCACGAAAGCTGTTTTAGAAGCTTTCATGGAGCTACCTCGCAGTTGATTCGGTTGCAGTGGACCAGATTACATGATGTTTCACAGGTGGTCACCTCAATTACTTTACATGGCCGAATGAAATTTATTTCATTGGGGGGTTGTAAAAGATAAAGTGTATGCGCCACTATTACCCACAAATTTATATGAACTTAAACAACGGATTTCTGCTGCTGTACAAACCATTACACCTGACACTTTACAACGTTTTAGGCAGGAATTTGCATATTGAATTGACATAATTCGTGTAACTAAAAGAAGTTAAATCGATCACTTGTAAAAAAAAAAACTTCCACAGTTTTCCTTTGTATTCATGTATTACTTATCAATACGTATCATTTATTAATGAAAATAAGGAATTTCGAAATCGAATGATTATATTGAATAACCCTGCACTTTTAGTGAAAAATTTTCAAAATAAAATTTTGCTATTGGATATTTAATAAGGTTAGCAATTGAGAAAATTTTATTTCTTGTTTATCAGGAAGCTCATCTGAAATTTTATTTTTTATCTGTATACAGCAAACAATATCTGAAATATAGTTTTCATAATAAAAATATATCTTTGGAAAAAGTAATCATTATATTAATTGAACGTAAATATCAAACTTTTTGGATAAAATACTTTAATATGTTACGTCTCTCTGACATATCATCACAAAATTAATTAAACTAGAAACGTATATAATTTGAGTAATTTAACGTTTTCTATGTCAACAAAATCCTTTGAGCATAGACAAATTTTTTAGCAAAAATATCAATATAAATATTCTTCATTATTTTAATAAAAGTAAACATTCCCAATAGAGAACAATGAAAGTTACAACATTAAAATGCTTAAACAATATTTCTTCGAAAGTAAGATCTAACCATAACACGAAAAATAAATTCTAGCATGATTTATAGGAGATTCCCTACCCTAAAAATAAGTCTAAATCAACATTATCATTCATAAGTACTATGTCTAACGCAACATACTCAGGATCATAAAAAATATATAATTTTCAAAATAATAATAATAATAATTTTATCATAAACATTAAATAATAATAAATTTACTAATAATAATCATAAAAATAAAAAGTTTTATGAAATTAAGTATATAATTTTCGTACTTGAATAAATGTAGGACATTGAACATGAAAATCTATGACATTCCCTCAGGCGATATAATGCATCTTTTAAAGCAAAAATGAACTTTGGTCATGGTCTTCTTTATATTTATAATAATCCCGAAAAAGTCAAAGAATTTAAAGTCACACATAGTGATGATAAAGGATTCATCGACGAGGGTTAGAATTCGACTTATTTAAGCGTAGATAGACACAGGTGTCTCACATCGATTCACAATCTCTACTACTAACTAAACTACCAATTTTCACATTGAACAATTCATTACTTTAAAAATGCAATTAATCAAACTTGTTCATCACATTTCCCTAATTTTAATCTAATCCATATAAGTCACGTTTCATCATTGGGAAAGATTTCAATTCAATTAAATTCATTTGAAAACCACTAAGTGTTAGCTGAAGGGAGAAACACTAAAGAGGCACGTAATGCATATTTATAACATAAAAAGGGAATTATTAAATGTTTAGTGGAAAAAAAACCAGAGATATCGATATACATGACCACTTATGAAGTTTATAAATGTAGTATTTTAATTGGATTAAAATTGTTTTAAATGCAACATAGTAACTCCTGAAGGGCACGATAATAATTTAAATTTATCCAGTTACGAAATTTTGAATTGCATCGGCAATAATCATGAATCCAGATTACCCAAACAAATTATTTTTAAATCGTAAAAACCCAGAAGTTGGTTTAATTTGATAGGAATTATAATACAGTCTGATCCACTAACACGCGGTAATTCGTGGGCCATGGTTACTAAACCGTTGGTTAAGTGGACCGCAAATTGCAATATAAATATAAATTGCGCAAAAGAAGGAAAATAAATCAAACCCACATTTGTCAAGATTGGTGTTTTCCGCTATCCCAGTTTTTTTTTTCAGCCCATTCCTTTATCATTTATCAACAAACTTGACGGAGTTTATTCTCATTTTCAACCATCTACGTGGATTAAGACCCAGGTAGGTAAAATTCTCTTGCTAATTCTGCTTGTTATTCTCTTTTCGAATTTGTTCTATAATATTTGAGTTTCTTCTCGAACAGACAAGTCGTTTGATGACTTTTACACTCTTTCGACGTTATTTTCAATTCCTACAGAAATCCTTCCAGAAGAAAAAAAAACCTTAAAACTCTATAAAATTAGACTAATACAAACTAATTGAATGAGAAAATAATCTTACTGACCGCGAAATCTTGGAAAATAGTTTCTTACAAAAAAAAAATCCAAACTGGAACATTTCACTTTCCGAAAAAATGGTCATTCACATGTATAAAATAGAAAGGAAAAAAAGGTATTAATGTATGCCCTTAGCAGAAAGTCATGACATCAACCGAACTAAAGATTAATCTGAATTTAGTACAAAGAAAAATACGAGTAACAGTTATGATGCCACATTTAGTAGGAGTAATATTATAAGCGACTACTTATCGAGGGAAACGTGGTAAAAACGCGTGTAAAACAGACTCGTGAGTTACCGAACCTCGCGTTAACGGAGTTCCATTATATTTTTCCTAAAAACTATAGAAAAAATGAGATTCTGGTGTCGGATTTCTGAAGAGTGAGCCATTAGGGGAATGATACTATAGCTGTTATCTTTCAGGATACAATACACCGGGCGTTGGAAACCTTTTTATAACTGCGGGTGAAAATCAGCTAAGAAATATGTATTAAAGAAGACGTTCGGGGAAGTGGAATATTCATTTTATTGAGCAAATAATTACAATACGCTTTAAACATAAAAATTAAAATTCATAAAAACATAGCTGAACTTTATTTTTGAAATTAGTAAACGGTTTTTACGAAAAATGGCAGTGTTTTTGGTCGAGTCATTCATAGAAGCAAGGCCACAAAATTCTTCATCGACTTTAGAACTACATATTGATGTATATCTCATACCAATTGTGCCAGCCTACCTATAATACAAGGCTATTCAAAATGATTTATCCAATTTCAAAATTCCACATTTTCATAAATAAACAACACAGAATGATAAGTAGCACATGAATGCAGAGATAAAAGTATTTTCACAAGAGTTGGATATAACTTTCTTTAGTTTCACGTGTAATGTCTATTCGATACGTGAATTCCAGGAAAACATGTTGTAAAATGTCGTTGAAGTTTGTACAGCAGCAGAAATACACTGTTTAAGTACACGTAAATTTGTGGGCAATGGTGGCACATACACTTTATCTCTTTCAATCCCCGAAAAGAATCAATCGCATGTAGCCATATCAGGTAATTTGGGTGGCCAGTTGTGTAAGATCAAGTCATCTGGTATACTGCGACCGAACAAGCTGTAATATAGCTCCGTGAAAGCTTCTAACACAGCTTTCGTGAAATAGCTTAACGAAGAACACACAAAAGCCATCTATTTTTCACAATATAAAACTTCCACAGTTTTCCTTTATATTTATATATTACATATCGGTCTGTGTCGTTTATTTTTGAAAATATAGAATTTTGAAATCAGTTGAATCATTTTGAAAAACCCTATGCTTACATAGGTACTTTCATCGAGTACTTTCATCGAGTGCAATGCTAACTACATCGCTCGTTAAGAAAACATTTCTGATCTATTTCATCTATAATTTTCTGCCATACCTTCAATGCGATGCTGAACTATTCTAGTTGACAATGAAAATTCTTTGATTCGCTCAATGATTTGTTTTTTATTCGCAAAGTCATTAAGTAAGTGTTCGGAACAATTTATGAATGCTTTTTTTCAACAATGTTTCCGCTGGTACCAATGTTAAGAGCTGTAATAAAGCTGGCAGAGACGTAGCATGACTGTTGAAGGCAACAAAATTCTTTGACAATTTTTTTCTTCTTTTTTGCGAAATTCAAAACATGGTTAGCAATATATTCAAATGTTTCTTCATTTGGCATTTCACTCCCATTTTTATGTTTTGAAGAAAAGTGTCGCTCTCGCTCAATATTTAAGTTTTGGCGGTAATTTCATCTGTCCATATAGTGTTTATCAATCTGTCACCATCTTCGATATATCTATATTTTTCTTTACAAGTACCTTGATATAATTTCTTTTTTCCCTTTCGTTTGTCCTTGGTAACATTTCGTGTGAAATAATGATAATTATTTGACTGTGCAACTTTAATTGTATATCTGTTCTTGCAATTGTGAACAAGTGCTATGAGTACAACTGAGGGAACGACACCAGTGTTACCAGATGTCTGTTGAGGAATTGTGGATCGCCGTTGCCAAACTTATCGATTTTTCCTTGAAATTATGTTACAATTTTATTTTTAAAAAATAAGAATGCATGCCCATAACAGCAATTTTGTAAACAAATAAAAATATTGCAATTATTTATTTTCAATTTATTTTTTGTCGCTCTTTCAGTCTTCGGTTCATATTTATGTTACATTTTTATGTATTATACTTTATTTTCGGAATTCAAGTGGTACACTTGAAATTATGAAATAAGTCACTCGGAGACCCTCGATTCTTAGGTTGCCAAGCGCTTCAATACTCTATTAAAAGGTTAAATAAATTTTTTAAAAAAATTTTTTTTACGATATGTTTCATAGAAATGAATGAAAAGTCGGTACCATTATTTCGAAGGGAAACGAATGATATATATATATATTAGTTCATAAAATTTAAAATTATAAATTATCTTCAATATTAGTTTTTACTGAATGAATTCAAAAAAAAAAAAAAAAA
>BMAW01085360.1:314862-373799 GCA_019974015.1 Nephila pilipes | reverse complement strand
GTGTGTGTGTGTGTGTGTGTGTGTGTGTGTGTGTGTGTGTGTGTGTGTGTGTGTGTGGTCTACTGGAAAAGTTCTCGTCTACTTAGTGAAGCGAAAGCAAAATAATCTTTTAAGAATATTTAATAATGTTTATTGTACAGTATGTATTTCCATCGGTATTATGATTGGTCATAAACATCTTCAACAATTGTCGGAGTTAAGAGAAAATTTGTTTAATTGAATCGGCATATTAATTGTTTGCTCGTCCACGAAAACATCATGACCGGATTATAATCATGTGATGAAAAATGACGATTATGAATCCATTGGCAAGGAAAATATATACTTTTCAGCATGGACTTATAAGTCCCTTCCACCTCTAAATGAGATTGTGTTCTAATAACAATGCTGTGCATTTGCGGGGATAACCAAGAATAATACATTTCGAGGCTTTTGAAATCTAAGATAAAGCTCAGGTGAAGAAGACTACTGCAAAGCAAAATAATGTTTTAAACAAAGCCCAGAAAAGCTTAAATAGGGTCCAGTGTGAAGCACATTATATTGCATCATAATAACGCCAAACCATGTTGCTGACGATGTCAAGTACAATTATAGAATAGGACTGAGAATTTCTATCATACACTATACTATAGATCTGCACCCTCAATTATCACTATTTATCTCCCAGCAAATTTGCAAAGGAAAGGAAAAATTTAGACTGGGCAAGATGTCAACCAGAAGATACTAGCTAGGTTTCTTCTACAAGACAGGCATTTTTGAAAATGGTTTCATAATTCCATCACGCTGGCAAGAGTTCATAAGTAACAACGGAAATGTAATTTTATAATGCTAATTATAATGTCGAAAAATGTATTGTTTCTTTTCACATGAAAAACGGAAGAACTTTCGGAAGACTATATCACACCTATATATTAAATACAAAAAGACGCACCAAAAGGAGTTTCTTGTTGTAATGGAATTCGTACTAACATTTTTAGGATCGAATAGTGCAAATGATTAAAATTTATTCCAATGAATGAATTAGTGGGAGTTCGCTTCGAACTGTGCCTCAACGATATACTATAAAGCTATACTCTAATCAAGATGTAATTTTCTATTCATTGCGATTTGGCTCAACAGCTAGAAAAATGTTTCCGGATTCCAGTTCATTGAGCAACTGTCGAGTTTGAAAAAGATTTCCATCATTAGAGTTGAAAGCGCGGTTGGACATCGAGTCTACGTCGGCAAGATCAGGCGATCGGCGATTAGAAGATGCTGGCAGAAGAGGTGGCTAATGGCGAGATTTCAGCATCATATAGCGGTAGCGTGGGCCACAGTTACAGCATCAGGAGGACAGAATGATTGTGAGATCCAGCTGTCACAGGTGCCTGTTCATCGATCAACTATCAGACTTGACCGCACGAATGTCCCCATGACCTTCAGATGGCCATGTGGGCAAATCTACTCTCGTACCGCTGCTTCTCAGCAATACGTAGCTCCGTTCTGTGCGTGAGGAGCACAGTTCAGGCGAGAAAGAAAGGGGAAATGTGACTGGGGAGCCACAAGAACACTTGGAGAATCTTTAGTTGAAGATGTGGCTTCAAAGCCACCGGTAACAGACTTGAAGTGTCTGAGCGAAATTCTTGGCTTAAAAGCCACAGATAAGTACTGGATATTTTTAAGCACAAGGGTGCTGGAGCATTATATTAGAGAAATGGTTTCTCACTGGAATTGTATGTTTTGTTGAGTGCAAAGGTAATAGAACTGTACTGTAGCATCTTTGTAGTTACATTTTTATTTGTTTTTGAACTCTGATGAATGGAAACATTTATTTTGTAGTGAGCTCCAATGTAATTTTTGATCTGGACTGAAGTGGCGCCTCTCTCTTAAATCTTTTTGGCTACTGTTGTTTAAATGTCTCTCTTTCGTAATATGCTAAATTCTAATGGCAGATTTCCCAGGCCAGGTGAGGAATCCTGTCGTCTTTAATATTGCGGTTTCGCTGGTGGTCGACGATAATTAAATATGATTATTCAACTAAATTATTTAACTAATATAAGGAGACAATATTTACAAAATTAATATCAATCATCAAAGCTAATATCATAAATGTTATCACAATGCGTCCGAAAATAATATGAAAGTCTTTCGTATTCGTTCTTGATCATCTTCCGTCTTGAGCCCATCTGGCAACTGACTGGCTGCTTCGTCTCCTTCCACAGGCGTCTCCTGGAGACACTAGTGGGCCTGGAACGTCTATCAGGTACCATAATGTTATGGAACTAAATTTAATGGATGAGTAAAAATGGCATTAGCATTCATGGCTGTAATAGAGTCATCATTTTTCAAATAAGTTTATTTATTTCTTTTGATGAGAGAGAGGCAATTTTGCATACAGATGATGAATGCCCTCTGATTTCATAAGTTACTGTGCACATCTTTTGAGATGAGCAGCGCGGTTTCGACCATCATGACCAAAGCAAAAGAAAAAGAATTTTACCTTATTTCGTGTTAATATGGAGAAATTTCTTTAAGTCATATGGTAATTATATGATATTGGATGAAGAGATTTTTCAGGGACTTTGGCTGAAGCCAAACAGTCTAGTAGCAATTATCCTTACATTTCTGCGACCATGGGAAAGTTGATTTAACAGTCTTTACGAATGTGATCGCATAAATTAAAGAATAAATTGAAATCATATCAGAAAATAAAAATTAACTCTTTGTTGTGTGTTATAGAATAGGAAAAATTAAAAAGTTAAATTATTTTGAGTGAAATCATTACACACACACGTGTGTGTGTGTGTGTTGCTCAATTTTTTTATTTATGAAGAGAAAAAAGAATTCCATCTAAATCAATTCCTGAGAAAAGAATAAAAATGTGTTGTTTCCGAAATGTGCCTCTAGGTCAGAATTTAAAGACGAGGAGAGGAGGTGTGTATCTTTATAGAAGATGTTGCCTCTTCCCAAAAGTTTCCTGGGAGTCAATAATTTACATTTTTTTTCCACGCAGTGATCTATGAGCACTTAAATCAGATCTTCGGAAAGTGCTTATCTCAGCGTATACCTCCTCACATATTTAAATCATCTATGAGTAGTAGTCTCAACTCTCAGTTTTCGTAAACGAACAATAGTCAGGAAATCTGGGTCTATTCTTTTGTTTCAATTGTTAAGTTCATAGTTTTGTAACCTTAAATTTGAGGCACATCTTTTTCTTAATTTTTCAATTTGACAATGTGTAAGAGGAAAGAGCAGTCCCTTTTAAATTATTTTAACTATGGTCATAAAAATTCCAAGCTTTAATGGGAAACAGGAACATGTACATAAAATAACAGAGAAGCAGTAGAAAATCACCTACGTGAATCAGAAATGGAAATGCAAGTGCAGAACTCAAGAATTCAATATTTTTCAGAAATTCTCCGAATTAATATAAAAACGACATGGTAATTTTAAAAATATGACATACAAAATTACATCAATCATAAGCTATCTGACGAAGGAAAAAAGGATATTCTTGGAAAATTTTGGATTTCAACAGCCATGTAAGTGTTTCCAAGCTCTGTATTTAATAACAAAACCTGAAGAAGAAATTTCGATGTAATTTAATATTAGATTATTATTGGATCACTTATTCCAAAATTGAAAATGGAATTTACTGTAACTATTCTATAGCTTTTGTTAAGAAATATCTCAAAAAATCGTAATCAGTCATTGGTATGGTTGTTTGTAATCCTTTTCGTTTTTGGCACAAATCAACTGAACAACTCTTTGAGCACCAAGAAAAAATATATCACGCACATTCTTTGCTAACTGTTGACAATTTAAGGAGAATTGTACAAAGCGTAAACAAGCCGTAATAAATATTAATGATACTTCCAGCGTTTGACTGGCAAAAGATTTTGGGAAAAAAGAAAAGAAAAGAAATAAACTTGATCCTACCATAAAAACTGTAACTTTCTGTGGCAGAAATGAACTGCCTTTAATAGATCACCATGATTGCGGTCAAATTAATGAAACAGATAAAAGCAGGAACGTAACCGTCAGTTGGGAGTTTCCGTCATCATCTTTAATTTTGAATTGATGAAGGAGATAAAACACTGAAAAAGGGCTTTAAATCATTTGCTGATATTATATCACTTAAAACACGGAACGAAATAAGGTACGGCCTGCAACGAGATAATTTTTTAAAAAAATTGATTTCATATAGTAAATCCAAGCAAATGTTTTCTATTTTAACGGAGGAAACCGCAGAAATTTCTTTGATAGAATAAGTCTTTTATGCATAAGATTTGTAGAAAGTCAGGGCAACAAATCCTTACGAAATGAAGATTTTTTTCGCGGTTTGTGCCAGTGATTTCAACGCGTGGAGAAGATCTAGCAAACATTATTTTGAAAACTTCAAATTATTAGGTTTGCATTTAAGATATATAAGAGGCTAAGAATATGATAGTGCTATTGTCATGTCTGGAGTATTCAACAATCTACAAGCCAAAATAAGAGGAAAATTCTCATTTGTTCTACAGGTACATTGCACTTCTCATTCTCCAAATTTGGAAATTTCGGACTTGCGCAAAATTAAAGATATTCGTAGTTGCGTCTGAGTCATTGAAAAATGGTATTCGCTTATGAATTCTCCTGAAAGAAAGTGATTTGGATCGTATGTCTTCTTCCAGGAGAGAAGCGCTGGAAAAACTGTCTCCTACGCGTTAGATAGAGGCGACATGAATCTATTACGGAAATCGTGGAATTGCTCCAGTCTTTGATTCATGCATGTGTATGTAAGTATTCGTTTGATGGGGCCTATATTCTTTTAAATTTAATAAGATGTTCTAACTGTGTCATTACTTCTTATTTTCAATAGAAAAAATACTTTCTCTTACTTTGCCCTTATCTTGGATTTTGTAATCTAAGGCAGCGGACATCATTGTCGCAGTTCAACTGTGCGACGATATTGTAAAAGAACTTGAAATGATTCGCAGTGAATTAGCGATGATTTTCAGTAACAATTTTCTAAAACCGGAATCTGTCTTAAAGCTAGTAATAGATGAGGATTATAGAATTGTTATTCCACGATTATCAAAAAAACCAAACTCATCACTCTAATATATATTCCTGAAGAATCATTCGAATCTTATTTAAGAAAAACAATTTTTAAAGCTGAATGCTATAATTTTACATCTTAGAAAAAGATTCCCAAAATACAAAGCAGTTATGAGGTTAATAAATATTTTAATCATACAGGAGAACTATAAGTCATGTCTGCAAATGAAAATAAATTAGAAATACTGGAAGAAGATAATTCTTCAGGTTTGTCACAATGTAATATTCGTATTTTGACTGTAGAATATTAGCTATATGGAAAAACAAAATATTATCTCAACTGACTAGATTAACTGCTATAGAAGTTTTACAAGAGTGCAATGTAGATATTTTACCGAATATCCTTAAACTTTAGAACTTTTTTGTCATCTCATCTATTGCAACATGTACTGCTCAAAAATCGTTTCAGATATGAAATATTTAAAAAGAACTATATAAGAAAGAGAATATCTGAAATGCGCTTAAATGTATTTTGTTATAAATATATAAAAATATATCATCTGTTAGTGATGAAAAAAATCTTAATTATTTTTCAAAAACAAAAGCAGACCTTTTGTAAAACTAATACGTATAAAAAAATTTCATTTCACTATACTCCCATTAACTTTTTTTTAAAAAAAAATTGACTATTTTTTTTCTTCAATCATTGAATGATTTTTCACCATTTTTCATTGTCTTCGATTCCGGTAAGAAGGAATTTTTGTTCTCCTGATACTTTTATTATTTTTCTTAAAAGATATTTGTTTTGTAATTTTTATAACTTGATAAAAATTATATTAATCCCTGAGAAATTTCAAATAGGAGAAATAAAGCTGATGCAGAATATTTTCTTTAGTTTTTACTATGTGGTAATTCTATTCTAAATAAATTGTTTCTTTCAAAGCAAAACAATACCATTGAGTTTAGCAATTATATATATATATGTGTGTGTGTGTGTGTGTGTGTGTGTGTGTGTGTGTGTGTGTGTGTTTATTTTCCACTGAGAAAGGTACCCATCGAGCCGAGATTTTTTTCACACCCAATTTTTCGTGCAAATTTGAAAACATTGTACCTTGCGATATGCCAGTAGTTTCAACAACTTCGCGTACTTTAATCATCGACCACTCAAAACCATTTCGTGAATTGCGTCAATCATTCTGGAGCAGTCATTTCCACTGAAAGTTCATAATTTGTGGATATGGCCACGTTTAAACTCATTTACTCAATTGCAAACAGTTGCAAAACCTGGAGCAGATGTGCTATGAACTTCATTCAACTCATCCTTGATATGTTTCTGGGTTACGTTTTTTAAATATAAATGTTTAATTACCGCTCGGATCTCAATTTTTCCCCACATTTCTAACAAACATAAGTTTCTTTCTTTGACTGACAGTAAATTGAAACCATGCGATGGAAATAACTGAAAGTTATTCAACTGTCTAGTGACTCATGTTGCTTAATGAAAGCAAACCATTCTATACGCTACGAGAGCAATTTCTAGGATTTTCTAGGGCTTATTGAATGATTCTTATATATACTTCTATTTTCATTGTTATGAACCCGTTTAATGTAATAATTATACTTTAATAAACTCGGTGGTCGAGACTTTCTAGGTTATCTAGATCAGCTAAACACAACTTATAGATCTACTAGATGGAGTACTCATCCTTCGCACATTTGAATACTTAAAATAAAAACTAAAAGGTTCTAGTATAATTTTAATGAGTTACAATCAAATAAATGTATGTAATAATGTCCAAAAGGACGAATAAAGAATAATAAAAGATCAGTAACATGACCAGGTCATAATATGCGCCAGATATACACTTAGCAGAGAGGGAATCTTAAGCGATAACGGTTAGGGGAGGGGATAAAATTCACTTATTGAAGCTAAAAACTCATATAAAATCCAACTAAGCAATATTATTTTCCTGTTTTTTTTTAAATGAGTACCAAATATTCATTCCGTGCATCATATAAATACCGTGTGGTTAGAACGATAGATTTCTCGTCTCATCGAGAAATCTATCGTTAATAGCCAATTTTTGGTGAATTTTCAAAAATAGCACTAAAAAGTATGCATTTTATTTTAAATTTCTTTTTAAAAAAAAACCTAAATGCACACTTTTTAGTGCTATTTTCGAAAATTCACCATAATTTGGCTATTAATTTACACACTCAAATTTAATTTAATATTTTCAAAAATGCTTGGATTTTTCTCAGAAGATGAAAATATTGTAATCTTGCGACGTTTTGATCGAGAGCTAGACCATAAAGTATATAAAAATATCACTTCAATACAATTAAAAGAAAAATCTTAAGACTGTTCTAGGTGAAGAAATAAATACTCATTTACACTCATAAATGGCACTGAGTGTTTCAAGGTTTTGGCATGTGGCGCTGGCTAGAATTTTCAAATTAAGCGATAAATATACCTCTATAATACTTTTGTCAGTCCAGGTAATGGGAAATACACTGGATTTTCCCTGTTGTAAAATTGATAGGACCTTCAGATTTATTGCATTTAGGGACTTTTCTTAAAGAGGAGTTGTGGAAAGAGAGAAAGGAATATCCCGAACGAAACTAAAAAGTTTCTTTTCTCTTAGTGAAAACAAATTTTAAAAAAGAGAGGACAATTAAAAGTGTTGAAGGTTAGGGATGCAAATTTCATTTACTTTTGTAAAGAAAATATAAATGATGATAGTAAAAAATAACGATGATAAATAAATAATAGTGGGGAAATTATAAGGAATATGAAATAATAAAAAAAATATGAGGAGAGTTGCCAGGCAATCTATCAACAGAAATGTTGTATAAATTATTATCAAAGAAGTTTAAATTTAATTTATAAAAGCTATCAATATAATGATTATTATTAAACAGTTTATATAATTATATTCAAATAGAATTACTGTGCAAAATTTGTATATTAATTTATCACATTAAAAATAAGCTAATTCTATACTTAAATATTATGTCTATTAAATGGAATAATATGATGGAACTATGTATTATATAAATCATAATTGTTCTTTGAAAGGAAACTTACTTATATTTTATGCGTAATTCCTGATTATTGCAGAAATTCAAGCAAAAATAAGTTTTCGTAATTTTAAACCTCGCTGAAGTGACGAATATGACACAAAAGTGTGATTTTAAGTGATTTTCAAATACAACCATTACCTCATAAATATTGTTCGTCGCAAAATTTTATTATTATTTTTTTTAAATGTTCACTTTATTATTCAGATCGACTTAGCAATATGTAATCAAATGTTGATTGAACACATGACCCTTTATTGAATCTCTGGTATTCAAAAATCGTATATTCCTCGAACAAGGTGCAAGCAGAAA
The DNA here is from genome assembly GCA_019974015.1 of Nephila pilipes. Classification (NCBI taxonomy): domain Eukaryota; kingdom Metazoa; phylum Arthropoda; class Arachnida; order Araneae; family Nephilidae; genus Nephila; species Nephila pilipes. The sequence continues at coordinate 365,387 of BMAW01085360.1, read as the reverse complement.
GTCGCAGAAGTTTCGAATTGACATCGCGTGAATGTCTCTTGAACAATTCTCTCTCCCTACTGAAGGTAATTACCACTTGGTATGAATAGTTTGAAGCTTTTGGGGAAAAGTATGAAAAAGGATACTTTCAAGCTGCAAAACCAGTAAAAGAAGGAGAGATTTTCCTCACCCCCGACGTTTTTCCCGATAACTTTAACAGAGGGTAGAGTATGGCTACCATAATGGTTCACATTAAATTAGTTGGACATTGCTCGTTGTAGTTACCTTTTGAGATATTTATATATAGTGTAAAAAAGCCACATTAGCATTGCGTATACAACGAAATGAGGAATTTTGGAAAGCCATAATTTCAAAGCTAACAAAATGTTATTTTTAATGTATTTTACCGAAAATTATTCACGGAAGAGAGCCACGAAAAATGCATTTGAGAGAGTTGTCTAAGGTAGAAGAAGCAATTAAAAATAAAAAGCAAAAAAAAAATGACTGACCTTATATTCTATTAAAGTTAACATTTTCTCGAACTGGATTTCATAAGAATTATACTAGTTACTTAAGTATAATTATACGATTCTTCTCTGGATTCTTCATGAAATTAAATTATTTTTTTACCAAATGCATTCAAAAGTTATATATATATATATATATATATATATATATATATATATATATATATGATTTTCCAGCTAATTAACAAAGTATTAACTGTATTTATTTCAAATATACTGTAAAACCAGTTCCTCAGTTACTCGATAGATGGTACCACGAATCAGCGTCATGTGATAGGTCAAGCAGTGCTCCCTATTCCTGAACAAAACTGAGAAACGTTTAGTTCTCGCGCTCTCTTCTCCTCTGCTCTTCTCCGCCTGAACTCCAAACAACGGCGTGCATTCCAATGACCATTGCCAATATGCGGCAAAGTTGAGTAGAAAACTATCTCGAAGGAACTAGAAATTAGAAATATGTCAACTTGTACATAGCAGCTTTTGTAGTTATTTTTCCTTCATCTCTTTTTCTAATAAACGAGGTAAAACAATTTGAAGCCTCATCATCACTGGTAAATGCCGAAACCACCCCATAGACATCGAAGCACCTGGAGGTGTCCTGCATGACGAATACCTTCCTACATAAAATATACATTCTACAAGAAAAAAAAAAAAACGACGTACCAAGAAGGAGTTGCCTTACTGTAATAAAATTTCGTATGCAAAGACATTTGGACCGAACATGCAAATGATTAAAATTTAATATTCAATGAATCAATAGCTACAGTTCATCGGAGCTGCGCACACTCATCAGGTGTATATCAGAACAGATTCTCAATCGGATGGTCAAATTTTCTGTTGCATTGCGATTTAGGATACCTTTTAACGACTGAAAAAATGCCTCGCCGCAGGATTCGAGCTCATTATGAGCAACTGTCAGAGTTTGAAAGAGGTCGCATCATTGGATTGGAAGAAGCAGGTTTGGTATATCGGGGAATCACTCGTCATATGGCTCGAAGCGATGCGACTATTAGAAGATAATGACAATACTGGGTGAACAATGGCGGATTTTAGCTTCAGGATGGTAGCGGTCGACCTTTTTGATAACGATAACTTGGCAAAGAAAGGTTAGTAAGGTTTTAAGCTTTATTGTTAAAATGTTAAGCAAAATTAATTTTAAAATGTTAAAACTTCTTATTAATTTTAAAATAAATTATGTTGTTGAAGTGTATATGATTACGCAACTCTAAATGTAAAAAATTAAATAATTTTTTTACTGAAAGAAATGCAGAAAATAAGGCGTTTTTCATTATATAAATGTACCGACCAAGATATACAAAGATCTATAAATAAATGTAAATAAAAATCTAATTTTCATGCTAAGTACTTTAGCTCTACACTACCATACTTACGCAAACAATTACAGTCACCACCATTGCATTTCGTTTCCCAACGTTTCAATCCCTTAGATAAATATACATGTTATATAATTTTTCCATTATTTTCATTGAAGGAAAGAAAATAATCAATAATAACCATTTGTTAATCACTTGAGCACTTCAAATGAGTAAGATTTGTCGGATGAAATAGCTGATGTCTATTTACAACAAATACGAGTAAAAGAAAATGGATTAAAATCTTATATATCTTATTATAATAATTTTTTAAATGCAAAACAAATATGTATGTTGAAACTAGGAATAAAATTAAAGTAAATTTAGCCGTGCAGCTGGAAAGAAAAACACCTGTTTAGCACTATAGTTATTTGTATATTTATTTACAAAACATTTCAAGTACATTTGCATTTCCTTTAATCAAATAAGTCTAACTTTTCCAAGTTTGGAACATACCTGCCGTTGTTCAGTCCCGACATTTTTATGTTAATACTTTGGAGGAGACTTTTCTTTATGCGACTGTAGAATTCCTGCTGTTGTTTCAGTCCCAATATTTTGCCGTTTATATATCAGAAGATTCTTTGCTCTATGTTGCTCCTAAATGCCTGCTATTGATACAGTCCCGACATTTTAATGTTAATACTTTGGAGGAGACTTTTCTTTATTAGGCAGTAAAATGCCTGCTGTTGTTTCAGTCCGACATTTTGCCTTTTATGTTTTAGAAGAATTTTTGCCTTATAAAATTGCAAATGCCTGATGTTGTTACAGTCCTGATATTTTAATACTTTGGAAGAGTCTTTGTCTTATTTGGCTGTAAAATGAATGCTGTTGTTACAGTCTCAACAGGTTGTTATTTATATTTTATAAGACTCTTTGTCTTATGTATCTGTAAAATACCTGCTGTTATTACAGTCCCAACGTTTAGGTATTTCTAGTTTGGAAGAATCTCTGTCTTATGTGGCTTGAAAATTCTTGCTGCTGCATAATCGTGAAGTCTTATAGTTTTAGTAATGAATATCGCTTTCCTTGTATTTCTGTGACACGGTAATTGAAATTCTTGGCTTTATATCTTTGTGGAAATGATGCCCTTTGTCTTTCATATAAACGTGTACTGGTTGTTTTCAGATTTCGTTAAGTTGATTTTAATTTATTTTTGATACCTTTATTGTTTCAATGATGAAGCTAAGACAGCCTTGAGATCTAAAGCTTTTCAAATTTTGTAAATAAATATAGAATGGACCTTAGGGATATTTTTCTTTGTTTTTGTTTTCTGTTGCATGTCAGCAATTAATGCGCATCCTGTCTTCAATGGATACAACTGAGCATCGAGATTTAAAGCAACGCAGATCTTATAAATGACAACTGAATGAACAACAGGTGGAGTGCTTTGCTTTTTTTCTCTGTTATACTTCAGAATCTGGCTGTTGCTTTTTCCAGTGGAGAAAATTGTACTTCAATATTCAAGGAGTTGCAGATAATTTCTGAGTGAGCCTTCGGTGTAGTTTTATTAGGCTTTATTTGATATTGGCGTTGTAAGGTGAATTTGGGAGTTACCTCAGGTGGAGTCAATTGAATCCCAATGGTATGCTCTTTTGTATGAACTGGAATTTCTCTCTTTAATTGTTTTCCTTTGAAATATGTGGACAAAAGGCAGAATTTAATTACTTCTGTTACAAGTGAATAGCCAATGATATAATAAAAGGAAGGTAAATAGCTATCAAAAATGATGAACATTGTGAAATAAAAAACATAAAAGCACATGTCGATAAAAACCTCGATTTCTACGGATTTCCTATAAGCTTCAAGGTCTTAAAATGTTACAAAATCAAAGAATTAAAACTCACTTAAAATAGAAATGCAAGTTTAGTTTTTAACAGTCACCAGACATAATGAAAACATTTTCAATTATATTGTTGGTTGGTCTTTTATTTCATTACTAAGCATCATTGTTATGGGATCGAATTTGTATACATTTGTTGTTATTAATACAATAAAAAAACAATAAGATATGTTACACATTGTTACTCAATAATCGTTCCGTCGTTTCCGTAATACTTTCGAAGTAAAGAGATTTATTCTTCAACCCAGTGAATAAAATCATTTAAAAGAATTATTAACTGATATTCCAAAGGTTTTGATATAAAGCTGTACATATTTAATGGATAATCTGTGGAAAACTGTGATATTTCTAGGGTGGTTTCAAAAAATTATTGATGAGAATTTTACTGAATTTTGAAGGTGTCCATCTAAATCTTTAATATTAAAGTATAAAATATTTTAATTGCAATTATTCTTTTTTTTTTAAATATATTTCAATTTCATCAATTTTATATCATAATTCCATAAGAAACAAAGATTGAATCATTTATATTTCTAATGATTTATGAATGGAATGCCTTAATTAAAAATCTTCAGATAATTTTACGATAGAGGTACCTTCAATAAATAGAATTAGATTGGAATGTACTAAAGTTAAGTGCTTGAATTCTGGGTCACCACTTCGGAGGAAGCTTTTTGGACATTGGTGGGTTTGGAAACGTTTGAACTGGCTATCTGTGGATTCCCAGACATATGTCTTAGCTGTGCATAAAACAACTGAGACAGAAAAAAACTCCTCCTCTACATCAAAATTTGTAAGATCTACATGACAAAGTTCAATTTGCAAGGGGTAAATTGATTCATAATACCGATAAGAGCGTCACGACGTGGGGCAGAAAGCATTCAAAATAATGGAAGTCCAACATTCTATTGGGAATTGTAAAGATTTTTTTTACCTATAAATTTTGTAATACTTATTCTCAATTTTTAATCATTTCTTATTGTTGGGGAGTTTTAACTTACTTTCAAATATTTCAATTTGATTATTCTTTCTAAGTGTAATTATTTTAACGATGAGTGTCCTTAACCTTTTGGAGACGGCGGGTTTTGTGAGGGAAAGGCTCTTCAGGATGGCGCTTCCAGCGATGTTTACTTCCCCCTTTTTTGTCGCTGATTGATGGTACCATACATCGGCGGACAAAAGATGCGGGATAGTTGTTGGTATCCGCTGATCAATTTGGATGTTCGCGGCTTAGAAACTCCCTAAATACGAAGAGTCTCCTTTTCTTAGGGACATATTTTCTTGGACAATCCAATGTAGTAATTACTTATGATTTCAGTTCAAGAAAATTCGAGAAATTAATTTTTTTTACTTGTAAAAAAAGAAAGTATTTTATAACAATGTAAGCTGCTTTTCACCTAGATTTCCTCTTCAATATTATTAAGAGCATTGAGAGAAATAGCACAAAACAGTGATGATAATATAAATCATTGCATAAAAAAATGAAACGCTTATTTCATTGTAGACAAAGGTACACACAATAAAGTAAACCAAATTTAATTGATTTTATTCAAGTAAAATTTATTTATATTTTGATTTTCAGTAAATTCATTAAAATAATTATAAAATGTTTTAAATTCATTTTTAATTCTTTTAAATGCAGGAATTTGGTACACACTTGGTGTTAAAATTTAAAATAATCAAATTAGAAATAAGAAGTAAATAATATGATTCTTCATAAATTGCACGTAATTATAATCAATAATACAAAAAAAAATAAAAAGCAAAATTGTTGATCCTGTCTCTTTATGTTATAATGTAAAATTCAGACTTTCTCAAATCGATAATGAAGTAAGTTTAAAAACGCTTATAAGTAAGTATTCACAGCATTTGTATGACAATAGACATATCATCATAAATCAACTGTGCTTTTTTGGAAACTTCATTGTTACTCAATTTATAATTATTTTTCTCTTTTAGAACATGCCAGAAAAATCTAAAGAATTTAAATCATCTTAAGAATTTTCTTATATATCTTCCATAAAGGAATGATAGATTTGATGTATAATTGTCATTTTTTTATTGTTCCTTAATCCATTATATTGTGATACATTAGAATTCATAATACTCAATGAATTTTAGGATTGAGTCTAAATTTTATTAAGAAGTATTTTTCAAAAATTAAGACTTTATTTTTCTTTGATATAATTCTTCCTATATATGCTGAAAATTATAATAAAACATTTACTGTGGCAAATAAATGAGATGAATAAAAAGCAAAACCAGCAAAAACATTAAAAAAAAGGTATTTAGCATTATGCTATAAAATGTGAATATCCAAAGGCTATAAATGTTGGCACTTATTGAATAGTGCCACATTGTAGTTTCCACATGTTTTTATTGAAAAATGGTCACTATTAAAGGTTCCATCGAGTAGCAGAGCTGGTGAAAAAGAGAAAATGCTTTGAATTTTTAGAGTACTTGTTAGTAAAACGCAAACAATAAGCTGATATCAAAGACAAAATATTATGACTACAAACATTTTTAAGTTGCCGAGGAGATTCATGTACCTAGGTAAACTTGTTTATATAAAAGAAATATATTATTCTTATTCGAACTTAATTGTTTCTTTTGCGAGTAATGACAGCATACTGAGGCTTCTTACTTTTTTTTCACCTTTCGTACAAAAAGTTATATTCTTAACTTTTGGATAATCTTTACTTTTTACTTAAAATTTCAAAAGAATTGCATAACATTGCTTAAATTCTAAGAATGCTGCTCTGATTTTAGCTCGATAATGAACTGATTTTTGTGCATAAGATAGAGCCAATACATTCCTACGAAGCCAACTCTTTCGATCAAATTTAAAATAATTACAAAGACCTTTCCTTCTCAACGCACTAACTCCTCAGTCGGTTTACAGATAATTGACAAGAATTTTTCTTTACTTTCTTTGACTTTCTTCAAAACGAAGGAAGACTTTAGCTTCAGATATCGCTTTCTTACCCCTCCCCCCGCTTCGTTTGGACAGTCCCTTAAGTGACTGGGCCCTTTTTACCTCATCTCTCAAAATCTAACACAATATCAGTTCTCAGAACGGTTATTTTCATTCTCCTGATAACGTTCGCAAAGTAGAAGAGGGCCTTCTTTTAAGTTGATCGGCATAGTTTCTATTTATCCTATGTCCGACAATTTAATAGAAAAGGAAATGCATTTTCTAAAGCTTTATTACGACAATAAGAGGAAGAACCATGGAATGATAGTTTTCCAGCTACTTGAAAACAACCTTGAAGATTTACAAGAAGGCAGATGAACATTTTCTAGGTTTTATTGCACCAAAAAGGCATATGATAATCAATAATGACCAAAACCTGAAAGAATCAACAATAATCAAGAGGGAGAAGTATTCTTTGTCGATATAGAATTTTTTACAACTTGCTTTTCAAGCTTATTTACAAGAGCCATCAGATTCTCTATTCAGAGTTTCAAACGTTCAATAGCCTTAGAGCGCACCCGAACACTCCTTTCTTTGTACTATCGTACATAAAAAGTGTGACTCATGAATAAATAGGCGAAAAAAAAGAGAGAACTAACACATTTTTTTATTTCAATATAACTATTTGTTACACTACTTTCTGATTATATTTATTTTTCAGATAGATTTTAGAGCATTTTGCAAAATTTTTCGTAATTATTATTATAAAAGAAACTTACTATAATTTTTTTAAAAAAAAAACTTCTTTAAGTTTCGAAAAATCAGGAAATCCAACACTGTAGAACTTTTAAAGTATAAAATATAACAAAAGCAAAAATTTCATTCTTGATTCTAAGGTTTTCGTATAAATCGGGGCATTTTTCTTATGCTGAAGAACTCGTAATATTCGTTTTCTACAAATTTGAAAGAAGAAATATCGGAATTAATAGTTTTTGTTTTTTATTTCGAAGACTCAACTTTTATACATCAATTATCATAGTAAAAAATGTCGAAGTTAGTTTCTTGCATTTTATAAATTCGAAAGACTAAAACGGATAGTTTTAAAAATCTATAACAAATATTTCTGTAACGTTTTTTTGTTGCAAATATTTTTTTTCTCGTTTTTTTGTTGTTTATACACGATTAAAAAAGTTTTTTTTTTTTTTTTTTTTTTTTTTTTTTTTTTTTTGATGTTTCAATATAAAATTTTAAAAAATTGTCTTCCATTAAGCATAACGTAAGATAACAGTAAAAATACATTTCTGTACAGCAATTGAATGTGTAATTATGCACAAATTTTCATCAAAAACTGAATGCAAAAATAGCTTCAAATTCTCCACAAAAATATTTTTAAGTAGTTTTACAGGTATAAAATTAATAAAAATTTAGAACTGATGTACTTTTTAATCAGGCAGATGCCTAGCTATACGTGTATCAGAAGAAAAAAAACATTCATTATGAAAATATGTAATTATATTCTTTAGTATGAAAAAAATAAAATAAAAATCATAAAAAAAAAAAATCACCAGTTAAAGTTATAACACTTTTTTGAATAAACTTTGAAAATAAAATTTTTTATGTAACATATATTTCTTAATAATACTAATATATATAATTATTTTAATAATAAAGTAAAGAGGAACACATATTAGAAATTAAAAAATGATTTCCAAATAATTAAATATTGTTTAAGTTCAACATATTAATCCAATACTTTCATATTTTAACAGCAAAATAAATTTTATTCTAGGTTAGAAATTTTTATAAAATAAAAATTGAGGTTACAGAATTTATTTAATTCAAAAAAGGAATAAAGTTATATATTTTAAGCAAAATTATTTAAAAAAGGTGTAATAGTGTAATGATTTTACAGATTTTTTTATAGTTCTTATGCGTACGAATGTAAGCAAATCAAATTAATAAAATTTATCTTATTGAAACAAAAGGAACATATTGGTAAATATGTAATCTACTATAACGATTTTAATTAGTGTGAGACATTTTGAAAACAATAACCGCTAGTGAGAATTTGAGAATAAGGGAAAAAAGAGGGATTTCTAGATAAGGGTGAAAGAGAGAACTCTATCCCCCTCCCTTCTGAATACAAAAAAAAACCGGTCAAGCAAATGATGTTCTGGGTTTGTAATAGGCCTCATGTTGATTCGAAAGCTGTTTAGAGGGGAAAGCAGTGCTACACCGGCCAGAGCCTTCTTTTAAGGGTCTATTCCTTTTGGCCTTTAGATCGGCCAGCCGTCCTCAAAAGGTTAATTATATTGCTTTGAACATTTAATGAAATGCTATCTAGCTTAGGCAATCTATAATAGTATTTTTATTTTTCCTTCCATATTTTATAGCATAATTGGGTATAAACAGAGGCCTTGAGTTCTCTGGTTGGATTTTGACAAGTTATCGCTTTTTGGTGTTTATTTTAAAGAAGCCATACTTTTTTAATGAAATTATCACTGATCATTTTTTATTTCTATAAATGTTTTTATTTAATTGTAATACATGTGTGATACAGTTCCTTTGAGGAAAGTTATATTGCAGAGTATTAATTAAAATCTCAAGAGAGAGAGAGAGAAATTTACATAACTAGTATTAAGACTAAACCACGCTAAAGTTTCTACAAACTTTCAACTTTCACTCTTCTGTCAAAATTCACTCATTCACTTCGAAAACATATAATTTTGTAGTTAAATTTTAAAATTTTGCAAATGTATGTGTGTTTATCCCCCTTATACTTCTCGAACCCTCGTTATTATTTGTAGCCCATACATTTTTTTCACCACCCCCCTCTTCTAATTTCCAACAGCCTCCACTGTGTGTACATAAAATAATACGTAAAAATAGTTATTATTCTAAATAATAATTATACATATATATATCCTTAATATGTATGAAATTTCAAGTAAAAGCTTATTTATTAAAAACATGTTGCATTCTTAAAAATATAAAGACAGTTTTTTTAAGAAAAAAAATTTTACTTTATCTTTATTACTGTTTTTCTTGAATTGGAAAATCAAATGGGGATAGGATGTCTTAGATGATGGATGTAGGTATGGTAGCAGATATGGTTTATTGAAAGCATTTGTAAGAGAAGGAGATGCAAGATCTAGTTGTTTGTAACTAAAAATACAAATAATTAGATGATTCTTTTCCCTCTAATCTTAATTTATGGGACCCTAAAAGGAAATTGGTCCTTTTTTGTATAACTAAGAGAAAATAGAGATAACTTTTTCGGAACTTGAATTCAACTGATCCAAATATAGCGATGACGATTATAATGCTTTGAAAAGCATTACAATCACTCCCCCCCCCCTTCGCTTTCCAATTAAATTTTCCTTTGTTCTGTTACTAGCCCAATTTCAATCTTACTAGAATTCAATACATTTTAATAAATTGGGTACAATATAAAGTTAAAATAAGAGTAAATAGATCAGAAAAAGTGACAAATAGGCAGTTAATTCAAAGTTTCAGAAAGTTTTTTTTTTTTTTTTTAATTCTAGAGTAAGTTCGATAAAAAAGGAAACAAATTCTCTATCCATGCTTTATCAAATAATATTTTTTTATGAATCAAATAGAAATAATGGAATTATGTTATATTTACTCTCTATGCGAAAATAATTCGACCCATCTTACTTGTATATTACATGTAGGTTCTTGAAGACCCCTAATGTTGTTTTCCTATCTCTGTTTATTACAGAAGTGTAGAACAAGTTTTACAGAGGCTTCGATAAATTCTCCCATATTTGTTTTGAAATATAAATTACTTCTATATTATTGTTGTCGAATAAGATTTTTTTTATCGTAACTTTTACTTTCACATTCTTAATATATTACAATAAGCTTTGTAGAGAATAACAACCGTTTTTTTTTTTTTTTTACCCTTTCCAATTTAAGTACTTGTATATTATATTTTATCAAGAAATGGGAAAAGATTTCGAATGGCATTGAAAAGAGTTGCATAAGAGGAAAAAAAGTATAGGGAATGCATTCAAAACATGGAATATGTATTAGTTTAGTTTTTTAGTTTAGTTTGCATTAACGTTGCATTAGATGCAACACGAGGGCTATTGGCAACGGACCTCGTAATTTTGAACCACAGTCAAGTGACGAGGACGACACCTGAGCTAGCACCCCCCCTCTCCTAACATCCACACCAACATGGACTATGTAACGATTATTATCTTAATAATACTGAAGTCCCTTATAGTCCCAATAAAATTATGTTACATTTTAAGAAACTGCTTTCTAAGAAACAGCTTCAAAAAATCAAATTTTCATCCCGATTTCTTTATTTCCTATGAAACGAAAAAATATATATTTATATATCGGTAGATGTTATTTTTAAATATTTAATAAGGTATTCTTATTAAAAAAAAATTTTTAAACGTTATAATCTTTTATAAATTAAGAATAAAAGTTTTAACAAATATATATCAAATAATAGTTTACATTTATTTTATTTAAAGGACTAATCTACAGATACCGATTTTGTAAGCTTTTAGGAAACTTCATTAATTTTTTTCGCATTTCAAACATGAGCAAAAGAAAAGAAAAAAAGTTCAAGATTCATCAATTTTGATCGGATATATCATAATAGTTTAAACTATCATTCTTGTTTAATAGTTATAAGAAATTATATACGGAATTCAGATTTTAGTTTTGTGCTTAAAACTGTCTCAGGAAATAATGTGGAAAAGGGGAAGGTAATAAGAAAGTACTTTGCTTGACAGTAAAATGCCGATAAGTTTAAGAGTATGGCAGAAAAATATAATTCTACAGCTAAAAAAAAAATTTTAAATTACATTTTGTAACTAAAGGTATTATTTGCGTTGTAAATTAATACAAATTAGCTAGCGCGATAGGACAATCGCTGTGTAGTAAGTCATAAGTTATTAATTAATATTCAAAAAATATTTTTATATATTTCATTAAAAAATTTATTTATTTATTTATTTTCCTCTATTTTAGATTTAGAGAAATATTTGATTATTTCAGTTTCGATTATTTCCTCTCTGTCGGAATAAAACTGCTACACGTGTACACACACACACACACAAATATATATATATATATATATATATATATATATATATATATATATATATATATATATATATATATATATATATATATATATTATACAAAGTGGGCAAAAAGTCCGTAAAAACCTTAAAAATTTATAAAATCCGGAAAATTAAACAAAATAAAATACGGTTTGTAGGTTTAGCATCGATAAGTCCAGGAATTTTTTTTCTGATAAGAATAAAAAAATAATTAAAAAAAAAAAAAAAAAACAGCTTATAGGTGGTTTCATACATAAGTGAAAGAAAATACACGCAAATAACAAAAATAATGTTACCAAATCATTTACTATAGCAACATGTGTTCCTCATGTCCACCACCATAGGGGATAACACATTGCAGGCGCGTCACAAATCCAGCAACAGCAGAGTGCAGAATGTCCGGCTGTATACATGACAGCTCTTGGCAGATTGCTTATTTCAATTTCGACAGATTGGAAGGATGGGATTTTAACTACACCCGGGATTTTAAATATCCCCACAGACAAAAGTCTGCTGGTGTCAGATCTGGAGACTGAGAGAGCCATGGAAACTTGTAACGTTTGCTAATGATTCTTTCTTCCCCAAACGTCTGTATCAAGAATTCCTTGGCTGGATTAGTAGTGTGACTTGTTTCTCAATCTTGCATAAACGTAACAGTAGAAAGCGCATCTTTTTCACTCAAACATGGAACAACCTTTCCTCGCAGAAGCTTTAACTAACGCTGAGTATTTACTGTCACCGTTTTCCACCCTTTTACTGGACACTATATTTCAAAGAAGAGGGTTTCTATGATGAAGGAACCAGTGAACCCACACCACACTGAAACTTTGGGGGAATGCAGTGGTTTCTCTGTGTACACTCGTGGATTTGACGTCACCCAGATGTGACAGTTATGAGTATTAACGCCGCCATGGATTGGAAAATGAGCTTCATCTGGCCACAAGATGTTAAAGACCCAGATGGAATCTTGTTGAATTTTGGAGAGATCACACCTCACAAATGCTTCTCTCTCTCTCTACGGTATCCGACGGTAAAATTTCATGGCAAGACTAATTTGTATGGATACTGATTAAGAACTCCATGAAGAATGTTGCGTATAGAAGATAGAGGTAAGCCCAAGCGTCTGCCAGCTTCCCGTGCATTTCTAGTCCCTGCAGTGGACTTTGACGCAAATGTTTCCATTCCGGCTGCAACGCGCACCGAACTCGTCTGCCTTATACTAGGTCTTCCGGACCTTACACGATTCTCGAGCGATCCAGTTTCCTCAAATTGCTGAACAAGCTTTATGAGGCATGCCAATGTTATAGGCCCTTTTCAAGTCTTCACATTTTTCTGAAGTCGGAATTTACGCAGTGCAACAGTATCTGATTTCTCGTTCATGTAAAACAGCTTCACCAACAAAGCTCTATCTTTCCCACACAGCATCCTTGTTCACTTAGTTAGCCTGCAACGGAGAACTGGATCTGGATCAAGAGCATCAGTATTTATAATCGCCTGTCTTATTTGCATATTTCCAACTAAGTCGTTTGTACCAGCTCCAATTGTCGGCTGTTTTTTTTTTTTTTTTTTTTCTTATCTCAAAAAAAAATTCCGTGACTTATTGATGCTAAACCTGCAAACTGTTTTTTGATTTTGTAGAATTTTGTGGGTTTTATAAATTTTTAAAGCTTTTACGAACTTTTTACCCACCCTATCTGTATTTATATATATATATATATATATAACCGAAATTTTAATGTACTCCCTCAACGTTTCGGAACTTCTGGTTAAAAATTTTACATTTTGTTTATTATATGCAATAGTCTATGTTATCTATATTATTTTTTAGTTCCTTTAAAAATTATTCAAGTAATGAAACCAATTGATTGTATGCACATACTACTTATTTTTACATTTCTTAGAAGTACTTGATTTTACATATTTTTCATATGTGTTGCTTGTATCAAAATTTATTAGTCAGTACAAATATATTATGTATTTTTTTTCTGATTTGTTTGGTATTTCTTAAATATACAGCAAAAAATGTCAAGGATTTTTACCTTTGTTTTATCTAGGATCATTAGCTTAGAATTTTTTAGAGAAATATAATTTTTTTAAAAAATTTTTTTATTATAATACATGAAAAATAAAATCTTAAATAAAAAAAAGAATTAAAATATGTGACCAGTTTTTTACACATAAATTAACAAAAACATACGATGTCAAATCTTAAATTCAAAATAAAATGTTCTTTAATTTTATACTTAAGTTTCTCTTTGGAAAAAAAAATCATTTTTATCAATACTAAATGTTTGAATTTTCCCGTTAACAATGGTGTAATTTTAACTAATTTATTCATTTATATATAATCTATCGTTACATTTAAAATTTCAGTATTTTCGGAAGTACAATAATTGTATGGAAAAATTAGATGACGGTATTTATAAGTTCCATATTTTTAAAGGGCTCATATGGAACAAAATCAATTTAAATTAATGTATTTTTAAAATAGAGTTCTAATTATTTCCTTTCGTTATTGTCACTAATTCGAATCTGCTATATTGTGTAAAAGTACGTGATTTAAAAAATTTAAACGCATTTATTATATTGAATTAAAACTCAAGTATTTGTAAAAACTAGAAAGACTTTTCAGTGTTTTTTACTTCTAATAAATCATAACATCTTTTATTTCAAAAAAATTACTACTATTATTATACGGCTACATTTTTTCCCCATCAATGGAACATCTTATATGAATAATTATAAATAATTTCCGAAAGGAGTAACCTTTAATTTTAATTTCTTTTATTCTTCTTTTCTTTCCTTTTTATTTTACAATAATAAATGGTTTATTAAAAAACGGCTTAAATTATACATGTATGAAATGGATTCTTAATTACTAAAAACTCATTTATATAAATCTCGATAAAAAAAAAAAATTAACGGAAATGCCTATACTTGTGCAGAATCGCGCTTTCAAACATTAATTTTTTCTCAATTACATATTTATGAGGTTAAACAATTATTCAAGTGCATTTTCCTCGAATAATCTCATTTCTTTTTATTAGTTCCGGTTTCACATTTTACGAGGCAGTTGTAGTTCTCTGATGTTTTCATTAAAGCTAATTCGTATTCTGCTTTAACCATAAACAAAAATTTGGGTTCCGATTCTTAGCAACTTTGTTCAAAATCTTTGTACCGTACATTTATATTAAAATTTTCAAGGCCTTTTATTTAGTTTTTAGTATTTATTTTATCAAAATTTTTATTATTTCCGAAGATGTTATTTAGAAACAACTCAACTCTGCGTTGTGTACGATCGTCTGCTGTGTTGCTGTATGGCAGTAAAGCTCGCTGTAATGTTTTGAGTTTGACAGCTTTTACCTAAAACAAATCCATAGCTCTAATGGAATATTTTTAATTGTACAAAATAAATTGTTATTGAAATAGTCAATATGATTTATGAACGAATCAGACGAGAATATCCTCTTCATTTATGTGTTTGGCATAATGATTATAAAGAGTTAGAGAAGCACTTACAGACATCAGAGGTAAGTCTCAATTTATGTTAAAATGTTTTCTTTTTATATCATTCTTTACACTATGTAAAGTTTAGATCGTTAGAAAATCCTGAAACTAATATTCTCAATTTTTGAAGCGTAAAACATGTTTTAGAGTTAGAAATAATTTGTAAGTCGAAACATTTGTCAAAATTTTGTTAATGAACTGTGATGTTTTAATAAATAATTCACTACCATTTAATTTTTTATGCTACATTTAATTAGGAAAGTAATATAATTACATGATAGGATGCTTAACATATCTGTTGATTAATCACATATGTTATCTGTACCACAAAATACTTTTTTTTTTATCATGCTTTATCATAATAAATACTACATTTTTTTCCTTTAAAATTTCAAGCTAAGATATTATTAGAATAGTTTGAGTATATATATGCTAATTTTGTTTTAATTATGTATCTTTTATTATGATTATCCAAGTGTTAGTTATGTATTTAATCAAACTTAAATTCAGGATTCAATTTTATTTAAAAATTATAATGTCTAAATTTTAAAAAAATCATGTTTTTTTTTTCATAAATATGAATAATATTATTCAATAATAAATAGAATGTGTGAAATATATCTCTTAAATACCTTGTAATGATATAAATTACTTAAAAAATTATTTCAAAAATTCTATTTAATTCTAGATTAAAATAATGCACATACAAGTGTAAGAATTACTAACTATAAATCTTAAAAAATAACATACAGAGAAAATTTATGTATTCCATATGCGTTTAAAATGTGTATTTTCAATACATTTAAATCATAAAATCTAATTATTTGATTATTTTTTCTGGGCAAGATAAGAATAATGAAAAGGCATTTCTTATTAAATGTTTTTTTTACTAAACAGTTTCATTGCATATCAGTATTGTTATATGTTTTAAGTGAGATTTTACACATGTTTAATATAATTCTAAAATAAATATTGTTTTATTTTAATAATACATTTTTTTTTTTTCATTCTAAATTATTTCAGAACTTCAGTTAATTTTACTACTCAGTTTGAGATGATTATGAAATGAAAAAGTTTAATATCAATACAGTATATGTATTGTTAATAATATATTCTTGAAATATTCTGAAATCAATTTTTTTTTTTACTTTTTTGTGACTAATAATTCTGCTTATAGTAAAGGTATATGAGTTATTGTTTAATGACTAAAAATAGTTTTCTAGGTCTTTTGTCTTGAATTCTTACAATAATTTTAAATATTTCAATAGCTTAAAATCATTTCTGTAAATGAAAAATGTTTTTAATTTGAAAACTCTATTTTTATTTTTACTTTTAAGAAATAGTGCCTCATACATATTTCATTGATGTTTTTTGGCATAAACTTTTATTTTTAAAACTTTATTTATTTTGAGAAATTATTATTTAAAAATTTATTTGAATTTGTTATGAATATGTAAAACATTTTTAGATGTGCTCAATGAATAGTTTTATTCATAGGAAATTCATTTTGAGTTGCTTATAAATATTTTTTATTGCAAAATATTATAAGTATTATATGTTTGTTTTTTTTTCATATGTGGGTGTATTTAAATCATTGTATAAATATTTTGGCTATAAATTAAAAAGATCAATATTGGCACTTTTTTAGAAAATATTGGTCAGTAGAAAAAAACAAAAGGAATGTAAAAAAAAGGATTAGATGAGATAAAGGGAAATATCCTATCATCTAAATTTTTATTAAGATAACTAAATTTCTAGACAATTGGCTTTCTCTCCCCTTATCCTGTAGCTGTTGCAAGAAGTTATATTTATGCATAAAAAATTTTAATCGATAAAATCTGCAATTATTATTTACTCAGTAAAATTTATTACTAAAGAATTAGTTAAGTATATTTTATTCTTTTCTGTGTAAGCTAATTGGTAGAAAAAAATGTAGTCAAACATGTATAAGTTAACTGCTCAAGAGACTGGAAGAATATTTTAACATATAATACACTGGACCATATTTGGACTATTTTTTTATCTATATATGGCCTATTATAATTTCTTGTGCAATTTTAAGAAATTTATAAAGTTTTGTTACCTAAATATTATTTATTCCTATTTCTGCAGTTGTGGTGTATACATTTTTGTGGTAAATTTAAGTTTACTGAAAAGCATGGGCTTTAAAAAAATTAAATAGGTATTAGAAAATAATACATATACAGCTTAGAACTATGTATATGTATGAAAGAATTTAATTTAAAATGACTTTTAAGATTAATGACTAAGTAAACATGAGAATTTCAAATTCATGGTTGAAATGAGAACACTGTTTATTCATTTTTTCTGAGAGAGAGGTAACAAGTATACATATGGCAATATATATATAAAAGGCAAGAGATACAGCTCTGCTGTTTCAATTACTACAAAAAAACAAAGTAGAGAGAGAATGTTCCTTACCTTCATTGTAATTGAAGGAATTTCTCCAGATCATGTGGTATAAAATTTAGGGATTTTGTATTGTTTGATGATTTGTAGGTACAAGATGTGGGGAATTGGATCAGAAAACAGGAATGAACTCTTTACTTTTGAGTTAGGGAATGGGAAAAAAATGGGAAATTATTACAAATAAAAGTTAAATCATTACATTTTTATACATGGTAAACTTGTGAGATTTTACTTCATTTTTATTCTAAAATCAAATTTTTGAGAATTGTGGGGCAAATCATAATAATTTGAGTTATATTCTTTTGTCTTATCTATTGATTGTTGTACTGATTTTTAATTTTTTTAAACTTGCATTTTTCTGTAAACTTCAATTATATTTTTAATTACTTATTTCTTTTTTTTCAGCATGATATTGAAAAGAAAGATCCAAGAGGAAGAACTCCTTTAATGCTTGCCGTAACTTTAAATCACTTAGAATCTGCCAGGGTACTCTTAAGGCATGGAGCTGATGTGATAGTGGAAAATAAACAAGGCTATACAAGTCAGTTAATTTTTTTGAATTCATTCAATCTGAGTCTCTTTTTTTAACTCAGAAATGTTATAATTTACTCTAAATGTTAAATGGAGAATGCATATTTTTTTATGGTATTATTTTAAACTCTAGTGAGAAAAAATATTAAGCATACATTCATGAAGGCTTCTTATTTAAAAATTTGAATACTTTATACAATTCATATCAAAAGATTTCTTACCTGTATTTTCATGCTGCATGTATTATTGTTTATATTTTTTTTATCTTTATTTTACTGATAAATTGTATTCATTCAGATTCTTAGTTTATGGATTCTTTATTGGATTATTTTGAAAGCTTTTTATCAAATTAATTGTGTATTCATTTGTTACATAAATAGTTGTTACAATTATTAGCATTATATTTGTGTATTTAGTTGTTCATGAAGCAGTAAGTACAGAAAATGCTCAACTTTTACAAGAAGTTTTAGAGAAAAGAGATTTTCAGCGATATAGCACTCGAGCTATAGGAATTCCTGATTTACTCTCCAAAATACAGGGTGTATGTATACCTGAAATTTTCTAAATTAATATTATCTGCTTTTATGTTCATGCTGTGTATGTTATGATGTTGTAAAGTTAAGTTCCATTTTTTTATATATATTATATAAAAAATCAAATTATATTTATTTAATCGATTTTTTAACAGTTTAAGGTAGCTATTTTCAAAAACAATGTTATTACTATGAAAGCAATTTATTATATTGATTTTGTACATTTTCAGACACCTGATTTTTATGTGGAGATACGATGGGAATTCAACAGTTGGGGTAGGTATAACATATATTGTGAAATTAACTATTTATTTGACACTTTAAAGAATTAATTTGATGTTTTTAGAAGTAATGCTGCATTAAATTAAACTATTAATTCACTTGTGACTTTTTGTATCTGATTCAATGTTTTAAATTTATCATGTGATATGGTAAGTATCTGATGCATCATATATTTAATAATCTTAGATTCATTATAAATCTAATAATTTTAAAATGCATAATAAATCTGGATCAATTATTTAGGAACAAAATGTGTCTCAAAAATATATATTTGCTTTCTGGTATTATTCTTGGTTATAAATACTATAATAATACATTTCTAAAATTTTGTAGTTTTTTTCCCTCAGTTTCTTACTATAAAATGATTATGTATAGTAGTATTGTTAAAACTATTTTCTTTTTTAAAGATATATTGAAATTTAATATAATTGGATGAGAGCTTTCAAGTATGATTTTATCATTTGAATCTGATGCACTTTGTACTTCAAAAAACATATGAAATTTAAAAGATTAGATGATCAATGGTAATTTAAATAATATATATTGTTTGATGAGCCACTAAAAGTAGAAAAGTATATTTTATGAATTCTTATAAAAATGTTATATAATCAAGTTTGAGTTGGAATGTTATATAGTCATGTTTGTACTATAATAAATATTTTATGCTTTTAGAAATCAGATTTAAAAACAAAAAAACATTATTATATAACAAGCAAACTACTTTTGAGAGTTATCATATGAAGAAGAGAAATTTTGATTTAAAATGAATATTACTATTAAATTTCTCACGTTTATTTTGTAAATCACAAAAAAATTTGTTTATCACAAAATGAACATTACTCATGTTTATTTTATATTATGAGCATAATTTATGTTTATGTTAACTATAATGTTAATTAATTTTAATAACTCAGAAAATTAAAATTTGTTAAGGGGTGTATTGTCAAACTTATAATGTTTTAATTTCAATATATTTTTTAGTTCCTTTACTATCCAGATTATGCCCAAGTGATACTTACAAAGTATACAAATGTGGTATGTATCTTATTTAGAAATTATTGAAGTATTATTTTTCGCATATTGCTTTGAGTATACTAAATAATCATGAAGATTTATTCAAATTTAATTCAGTTATATTTTCATTGAGTTATAAAGGAATAAAATATTTTTTTAATTCTTTTATTTTTTCAAATATGTGTTAAAATATTGAAGTTCAACAGTCATTAGTGTAAGGGTGCTAATATTATTTCTTATAAGTAAATTTCTTTTTAATCTGACATGATGTTTGAACATTAAATTATCCTATTTGTCTGTCTTATATTTTATAAGTTTAGTTAAGAATATTAAAAAATCTTTTTATGAAAATATTTTTAATGTCATTATGAAACTGGAAAATAGATGTGTGCATGTTTATTCTTGCTTTATATTAAATTGTAAGATGTAAATTTGTGTTATATGTTGAATATTAATTATTTTCAGCATTATTATTCAAGTATTTCTAAAAATATTTTAGGATCCAGTGTTCGCATAGATACAACTCTTTTAGGGTTTTATCATTCAAAGTGGCAAAGAGGAAATAGGAGCTATATATTCAAAGGACATGGTAAATAATGTTCATACATATTAAATATAACATTAAAAATTTTAATATTTTTCTGTTCTTGTAATTTAAATTCCTCCTGTTATACTTTTTTTTTTATATATGCTTCGTAATCTGTTCAATTTAAAAAATTATGTAAATTATGAATCTATGTTATTTTATGTGATTACAATTATATTGAAAAATATACTATATTTTTGGTTCATAATACCTTAATTGGGACTCCATCAGTTTTAATTAAGCAAATTTTTGAAATATATGTAATGTATTTCTTAAAATTCAAAAAATTAGAAATCGTGTATCAAAGTATCAGTATTTACAAACTAAAAGGCTTAGTAAAATTATTTTATACTTGCATTATTTCCTAGGATACACCATAGAATGTTTTAATTTCTAATTTATAATTTTTTTATAATTTTCTCTCTCTCTTTTTTTAGAGGATGGTGCTGTCATAATGGAAGTCAATCATGATTCCCGAAAAGTCTTCATTGAGCAGATGAAGGTATTTCCAGCTCATATGATGAGTGTGATGGTTGCACTTTCACCCTCTCCAGAGCAAGTTGCACTACGCTTCGCTGCACCTATTGTGGCCACTTATGTGGACACAGAGAAGATAAGATTTGACAGGTTCTTCTGTGTTTAAATTTTAGAACTCATATGCCTAAATAGAAAATTAGTTTTAGTCTTTAGTTGTGTCAGAATACAAATCAATTTCTTAAATTCTTAAGTTTACAGATATTCTGTTAGTTTTTGTTATAATCAATGTGGCATTTGGATTACACTGAAGTTCATTGGCTAAGGACTTAATAATCTTGAACCCCAGTCAAATAAATAGAATATTGAATTGTTACTTAAATTTTTATGGCATTGTAGCTGAAGACTGAATCCATCCCCCCACCCTAATTGCATTTTAAGCCTTAGACTACAAATTTATTAATTTTTTCTAACCGAATACTGTAGTCTCTACTTTAAAAAAGATGTGTTGTACATTGGTCTCTTTCTTTGAAAAATTTTTCCGAACTACTTCATGTGAGAATTTACACATTAGACATTTTATTTCCCCACTTGTGTTTGTATAATATATCTGAATCATAAAAAGTTGGCAGTTTTCATTACTTTTAATCAATGCCATAGCATTTGGTCATGAAAGAATTTAATTCAAAAACATGAGACTTACAAAAAATAATCATGGATGAAAAGATTCATTTGCAATTCAAAATACTGTTTAAAAAATTGTATTTGCAGTTCAAAATTAAGTTTCAGTAATTGCTGTAAAAAATGGTAAAAAATATTAGGATGGTTATTCAAATTCAAAAGAATACTAAATTAATTTGAAACTTTGTATTCATAGGTATTAAAAAATTCATTGAAACATTTTTACAGTATGTAAATAATTGCTAAAAGGAGTTTTTTAAATTCTGTTTTTTGAAAAATTTTGAATATTTTTTGGAATAATTTAAATTATTTGGCAATGTGTCTCATTTTTCTATCAAGTGAATGCCTTTAATGAACTGATATTTATTTACATTTAGAAACATTATTCTAAAATTAATAATGTATGCATTTTTGTGAAGAATTTCGCTTTTAAAATTGAGGAATAAAAGATCCTACCACATATTTAGTTCTGCCCCCCCCTTCCTCTTGTAGCCTAGTAGTCACTGTATCGGACTCTTGGCTGACGGCTTTTGTCGAGTCATACGTTTGATCCTTGATGCCACAAAAGACCAGCCCTATAGCCAGGGTCGATCATGTTAAAGCTGTGGCTCCCTCACCCCCATTGGCGGGGTGTGGAAGTTAGGAAAGGAGATGCCAGCTCAGGTGTTGTCCTCGTCACTTGACCGAGGTTCAAAATTATGAGGTCCATCGGCAATAACCCTCATGGTGCTTGTAGTGTGATATTAATAAAACCAACCAACACATGCCCTCCACCCCTAATTTTTTAATAATATTTTCATGAATAACTTTTCTTAACATGAATGCAATCTATATTTCTCTTAATTTTAAATTAATTCAGTAATCTTTAATTGACATTTCAATCACTCTATTATCTTAACATTAAATAAATGCAATTATGATATTTATCTTTTTAATTTTTTTTTACAGCTTAAGATCTGGATTATTACATCGAAAAAACAGCAAAACAGTTCTGGTTAATGGGTATGAATGCAGGGTAATCTATTTGTATTTGTCTTTCCTTTTTAAAAATTATCTTTACAAAAATGGCTTTTGACAACTAAGTTACATCTTCTATGAGATTCTTGTTTGGATATGATTATTTTTCAATAATTTATACATTTAGATATTTGAAATGAGTTTTCATATTATAATATTCTTCCATACATATTAGAACCTCTTGTTCATTTTTAGGTTTATGTAGCAAACAATGTAGAATTGGTTACCAAAACTAGAACGGAACATTTATCTGAAACGGATAAGAGGAAGTACAAGGCAACACGATCAGCTTTTCAATCTTTTTTAGGAATTATGGAAGTTGATGAACGTAATAATTCAATGTCAGTAATGGGAGTATGTGTCCATTTAATATTTTTCTTTTATTTAGTCATTTGAATTATATTATTTGAATAATATATTATTATAACCATTATTATTCAAGAATGCTTTTGTGTTTGAATTTTGCAGTTGAACTTCAGAAAGATTCAGGTTATATTATCTTTGTGTATTATTATTTTAAATTGACTTCTAATCTAAATATTTTTTTTTCTCTTATTTAGGAATTTAGATCTCCAAATCCTAGTGCAATAAGTCCTGAAGAATATTTTGATTCTCTTATTGATTTAAAAGGACGTGATATAGGTAGACCTAGAGAAGTATCAACAAAAATACAGAAATTCAAAGGAACTATATGGCTGTGTGAGAATTACCCTATCTCTCTTCAGGAGCAGGTATATGATTTTTAATATAGATTCATTTCACTCCTTTATTCATTTAATTAACAAAATTTTTCCAACTTCTATTTTTAGATATGCAGATTTATGTATCTAATCCAATTCTTAATAGTCATTTGCTTGATAATAAAGTATTTATTTAAAAATGAATGTAAGTAATAATCCATTTAACATGAATAACAATACCATAAATTAATTTGTATGGCATAATAAGGATATAAATTAATTTGTACTCTTATTGTCAGGGTATGGAAGTTTGGAGAAGGAGGTGCTAGTTCAGGTGTTGTCGCCTGACTGAAGTTTAAAATTACAAGATCCATTGCCAATAGTTCTCATGTTGCTTCTCAGTGCGATGTTAATAAACAGTCATATTCCCATCCTAGTAGAGTCAAACGACATTCAGCATCGCTGCCATGGTTAAGTTAAAATCCCAAGGCTAAGAAGCCCATTTTTATTTCTGCATGCTGGAATAATTTTTACTGCTGTAGGCAAACCCCAAAAAATGTTGCTGTCCAAACTTTAAAAAAAAAAAAAAAAAAAACAGATTTATAAAACAAAAGCCATGTTAAACAGAAAAACATCATATATTTGAATTAAGACAGTAATACTGATTTACAGAAACTTGTTTCATTGAAAACCAAAATTTAAATTTTTAATGAATTGTTAGTGGTAAACTTACAAACCAAAACTAGTATCTTCTATTTTCAGAGACAATTTATATAAACTTTTAAAACAATAAGGAAAAGTAGTACAATTATATATAAACTCTCTTAAGTCTAATATAAAATAATCTCTTTCAAAACTTTTTATCTGCAAAATCGTGAATAACTTACAGATCTAATTTATTACTCAGTCTATGTTCAATGGCCAACATTGCTAGCCTTTTGAGTAGACAAGGTTCTCAAATAATTTTAAAAAAAAAAAAATTAGAGAGAGTTTCTTTGCTGAAAGCAACAGTTATGTGAAGTTTTAACAAAATTCTTAGCAAAGTTTTGCTCAAATTTGACCTAATTTTAAGGGAAGTGATGAATTTAAGAATGACAACTTGACCTTTCTTTGTTAAAAGTGAAAAAACAAGGCCTATATTTTATCTGCAGTTTTAAAGCATTAAGATCCGAGGAATTGTCATCTATTAAAACATTTTTGAAATCTTTACAGTGTACTAGTAATTCATTTTTACATTTGTTTTTAAGTTTGGGAACATCATATAAAAATTTAAAAGAGTCATAATGACTATTCAGTGGGTTGAATCTCAGCTCCAATGTACTGATTCCTGGTGCATAGTAAAAAATGATCTATTTTGTATTTTTGTTTTGGATCTGTTCATCTAAGCCTTCATATGAAAATTTGCATTTCATTTAGAAATATATTTTTGTTGTTTGTGTTTATATTACTTATTATTATTCGCTCTATAGTTCAGATGATTTTGCTGCTCCCAAATTTTTACCGAATTGACAATTTCCTATCGCTTAGGGTTGGCCCTTAATTCACAATTTTTCATTTATTGCTATTCAGATTTTAGTTATTTTAAAAATAGATATCTAATTGTGACAAATCTATTTTAAAAGAGTGTTAACTTTTTAATAATTTAAATGATTTATTATATATGTAAGTTACAGTGTTTACATTTCTTAGCATGAAATAAATGAATAAATATTGAAAAACTGATTAAAACTTTAAATATATGTATTTTTAACTTAAAAAAAATGAGAAACTAATTTGAACCAATTATTATATATTTAAAATTATGGTGATTATTATTTCTTTCAATCAGGAAACTCTGTCACTAAGCTCAACCATTGCTTGATCTTATCAAATAATTTATTATGAGCATCTGGTTACAATAAATGATTTGATCAAATTTCCTTTTATTTGTTAAGGTAATTATCTGTTTTAGCTTTATTTTATGGATTTAATTTTTTTTACAAAAAGTTCATATTAAATCTTGGATATTTCCTTCAGCATATGACAAAACTTTGTAAATTATCAGCTAGCAAAATAAATTTTAAATGCAATAAAATGGTGAATTTATTTATTGTAAAATGTGGAAGTATTATTTTTATGAAATGTATTTGAAAAAAAAAAGATTAATGGTAATTTAAATATTATATACAGCTAATACCAATAATTGACCTGATGGCAATAAGTAATCGTCATTTTGCGAAACTGAGAGATTTCATCATGCATCAGTTGCCAGCTGGTTTTCCAATAAAAATGGGTGAGGTATATATATATATATAAATTTGTCATTAACAGAATTTTTTTATTTATTTATTACTATTTCTTAACTCTGTATGTATGTTAAAGTAATTCAATTTATAATAATCAGAATAGCATGTTTCATAATTCTGTATCTCAACACTTTGAATAGACAATATCTTGATTTGAAAATTTATTATAGGTTTAAATGGATGTTGATAATCACATTACTTGTATTTTCGTAATTATTTTAATAGTTTAAATATACATACTCATATGAGTTATTTTTATTTCTTCTAATTTTTTTTTTTAAATTTCTACCATTATTTATATAAATCAATTTTATATGCTTTGTGAAAAATATGCATATTATAGAATTTATTAGTATATGTAATTTGTCACTATTGAAAGTATAATTTCATGCCAAAAAATACCTTCAAAACTATTTTTTAGCATTTTATTACAATTTATCAATTGCTTTTTTTTTTTTTTTTTTTTTTGCTTGTTCTGAAATTTTCTTGTTTTTTTTACAAATCATCACCATTGTCATTATTGAGACTCACAAAAACATTTTGAAGAAATCTTTGAATATGAATTTCCGAATTTAAATTAACAAATATTGCATATGGTATAATCTAAGTAAAGAGGATAACAATAAATATATATTAATTTTAATACTTTTTGTATTTTATACTTTTGTATCAACAATATTCTAGTTATTGAAAACATTTTAAAGAAAATACGGAATAAATCTATCTGTAGCAATCAATAAAAGTAACTATCTGTCCCAGGTTCAATGTCTTTAAAGTGTTGCATTACTTAACATTTTGAGACATCGGGTTCTTTCAAAACCATTTGAAGCTTAGTAAAATCTTCTTTTGATATATCCTTCAAATGGATTTTATGAAGACTTACTAAATAAAAATGGTATAATCTAAGTTTGCATATTCTACAGGAACATTGTTTTTCCCACTGCATTTGAGAAGGTAGTTGGTTGACCTTGAACAATGGAGATTATTTTAACTCTTGATCTGTCAGTCAGGACAAAACTTGTCCAGTCGCTTTTTTGCAGTGCTCAAATCAACTTCACCAAAAGGGATAATTTCCTTCCCTTTTGGCTGGTTTTTAAGACATTTTAATTTCTGTCGTTATTGAAGAGAGCTACCGCATACTCCCTCTCCGGTATCTCTTGAATGACATTCTGAATATCATTCAAGAGAAAGTTGTTTTTCCAGCTATTGCTGCAATTGAGATTTTTTCTTTCCCTGTTATATTGAGTTTCATTTGAAATAATTTCAATTTGACGTCATTGGCTGTCTTTAGTTGAGATGGCAGGTTTATTTGTTGCATATGCCATAGCCAGCTTACCACTAGTTGTGATTTATGGGTAGTTGTCTTAGATACTCATAGACAAGTTTGTGCATCAGAAGTACATGCAGCCAGTAGTACTAGGGTGTGCTCCCATTTAGCATTCAAGTCCTTGGTCACCACTTCAGCAGATGATTTTCTACCCCTCGATGAAGCGGACAGTGGCATTTCAAACCTTCAATCTGTGGGTGTGAAAAAAACTTGTCCAGGTGTTTTTTTGCACTGTTCTTATCAATAAAATTAAAAGGTATTCCCCTTTGGGCTAGATATTAAGGCATTTTAACTTCTGTCATTGTTGGTGAGAAGAGACATTGCATGTGGATATGACATGATCTGATTAGATTACTGTGAACATGATGCATCATTTCAAACTATTTCACCTGAATTCAAATTTGAAGCTAATATGTTGGAAAATATTGTCAAAGATAAGCTTGGCGTTTAAGGACAATCTGTCAGTTAATTATCCTTAGATTGTTTTCAAAATTGCTGAGCTAAAAATGTAGAAAAATAGGCATTTATAAAGCATTATTTAATACTCTTGTCATATTGAAACTGACTAATTCTAAATTATCAGCATCTGTGGGTTAGATTAAAGATCTAGATACTTATATTCATAGACCAAATAGCACATGTGTTCTGAAGAACTGGAGAACTCTTTTCTGCTCCATGTAGATCTTTTCTATTTTACAGGGTTTTTTTTATTTTTTTATTTTAATTTAAATATGTTTTGAGAAGCAAATATTTAGCAAATTAAGATTCTATAATTTTAATATATGATCAATATTTTTAACTATTCTTTTGCTGCTTTCTGCTAGTACTGCATTTTTCCTGTAAAAGCATGTTAAGCAAACATTGTGTTATTGCAAAGGATGAATATTTTTGTTTGAAAGCTCTTATTAAAGCATTTTGTCTGATATAGTTAATAGCTATTTAATACTTTATTATTTTAGAGAAATATTTTTATCTGAAAAGTTCAAAATTACTTGCGTGCTTCATTATTGTTATCTGAATGTTGTAGTTAAGTTTAAAACCTTGACTTTTGAATGGAAGACTAGAAAATATCTATGTCTAAAGATTAGAATTGTTATTTTATATAAATGCACCTTAATTAACAAGAGGTAAAGCATTGACTAATGATGTATTTGTTTAAATAATTTAAATTCATTAATTTGTGTTTATGATTTATTTTATTTTTCATATTGTTTTTAATTCAATTTTTTTTTTCTCTACTTTTGCAGAAGTACCTCTTTTTCGTGTTTTACAAGCAAGAGTTACTTTTGGGAATGTGTTTGCCTTAGACTCACCTGTTCCTTATGTTTCACCTTACAAAATTGATGGCTGTTTTGCTTGTGAAATTGATACGGCTTGTTTTGATGTACCTGAAAACTATGTCAAGTTTGGTGAGATATGCATTGTGCTTTAATTTTGTTTTGATAAACTTCCTTTGAGTTTTACCTGAAGTTTTTTGAGTAAATATTCATTTTTATAGTTTTTTTATGCTTGTATCAATATCTTTGAAAATAAAATTGATTTGACATAGTTTATTTTTTTAAATTTTCATGAAATTGATTATAATATTCATTACAATACTTGGCATGTTTTCTTTTGATAGTTTTATTTTTTGCAAAAAAAATGTGCTAAGTCTTAAATCAATATCAATCAAATATTTTTGATATTGAGTCTACAATGTGTAAAACTTATTAAATAGATATTTACAAAAATAATTAATTAAATTAAAATAAAATAAATAAAAATCCTTATCATGGCCAATATATTTATTTCATTATAAGGTTAAAATGAAGGTTATTTTGAACATTTTACATCCTGTAACAACTCATTGTTTTACTGAGTTTGTGAACTCGCTTCTATTCTAAGCATATTGTATTCAAAAGAAAAAATTAATCTATTTCAACTTAATGATTAAGTTTTTAAATAGTAGTATTTGCAAAAATAAAAAGGCAGGTTGATTTCTATATAGGGAAACCATTTTTTCAAATATGTATAGATTAATTACATTATTATTTGATAATTTCTATTTTATTTTATAGGTAACACTCAAGCTAAAAGGACAGTTGAGAAACCACCTCAGACAGCTGAAGCAATTGCAGCTAGAAGAGATGAGAGAAGGCAAAAGATATTAAGCAAATATGGCTATACATCATTCCCAACTCTTCCTGTAACAGCAACTGTAAGCTCTATATTTTGCTGTGAAGTGTCTCTTATTTGAATTTTTTGCTAAATTATTAGTTTTAATATGTACTCTATCTTTAATAATAATTCCTAATTCATAACTCCATGTAATGTGAATGAAGTAGAAGTGATCAATTACTGAAAATAATAATTTTACAAATCCTGGAAGGAATTATTTGCAGATCTGAACATTACTGCTAATTAATATGTTTAATATCTTTGTTATTTTCAATACAAAAAATTATCTATGAGATAAAATAGTTGTTATTATAGCAGGAAAGAAAGATATATTTCTAATAAATGTATCTTCAGATCATATAATACCAGGCAGAAGAAATGGTACTTGTTTATTATTGCAACTATGTTAGCAAAGTTTAGTGACTTTTTTAAAGGAAAAGAAAAATAATGATTTACAAAGTAAAAAGTTATTTATTACATGCATTTTATTTGTATGAATATTTTAAAATTGTATTATTTTACTTAAAAAAAAATTTTTTTTTCAGTGTAAGAATTTCTGAATGATAGATTTAAGAATAGTTTCAAAATAATATTTCCTTTAGCTCACTGACACCACATAAATTCAGATAAATTTGTTAACAATGTTTTCAAATGAAGTGCCATTTCTTATTCCAATGTATTGATTACAGTTTTTAACACTGCAATCTAAACCTTCTGTTTTTTATTTATAACTTCATGACATGAAGATATGAATATCTGCATATCTGAGGCAAAATATTGTACTCTTGAAACAATTTTCTCTCTCTTTTATTCCCTTATGTAGGCGAATCTCAGAGACTTATTTTTTGTTAATTCATGTTATGTATAAAACAGAAAATGAAACACTTATGAAAATTGCATCACCGTTTGTCAAAATAAGATTGAATATCAAATGCATTGTTGCTATGAAGCAATGATTTCAGGTTATCAGAATTTGGCTCATTTTTTTAATTTCGCGATTTCTTGCGAATGGAATGTAACATGGTTTCTATAATTCAAAGATGCTGAGAAAACAATAAAATGAAACTAAAAATATGACATATTTTATTCGTTTCCCTAATGTGTAAATTTTTCTGTGTTTTGGCTTGTTTAAAAGAGATTATTGTTCCGAACTTATTATTTTTTAAAAAATCAATATAACTTGCTTTATAGTCCCCAAGTAGTATGGCATCTTCCAGTATATCGCAAGCATCCCAAGCTCCACCTT
This sequence comes from Nephila pilipes, assembly GCA_019974015.1. NCBI lineage: Eukaryota > Metazoa > Arthropoda > Arachnida > Araneae > Nephilidae > Nephila > Nephila pilipes. The sequence goes on along the minus strand of BMAW01085360.1, from coordinate 334,899 downwards.
CAACTAGTACAGATGCATCAACTCTTCCTGAAGATACAAGTCCTCCTGAAAGCAGTCGTTCTTGGAGATCAGTTGCTAGAAAGCTGAAGTAAGTAACATTATTTTTAATAGAATATTTATTTGTTTTCTATATCGCCTGAAAAGGTTTTTTAATCTTTTATGAAAAGATTCTGCTCTTAAATTTGCTTTTGTTATCTTAGTAAAGTAATGAGTTACATATAAAATTATATTTAAAACTTGGGAGCAACTATTTTTCCCAGAAAAATTTATCTAACATTAATTCTTACTTTAATTAATAAGATCTGTATAAATAATCAAGCAAATGCCTTTTTTTACTATGAAAAAATATTTTATGGAAAATTGTTTTGATCTAGTAACTTTAGTTTGCTATTTATTTTATTTAGACTAATATTTTATTTAAATTTGAGATAATCTGTTGCATCTTTAGGTTGGCTTTTACCAAACATTGAACTTTACTTCTACATAAGTGATGTCTGAAGTTTAATTGCATGTTTGTATTGGTAAGTTTTTGCTATGATTTGTTTAAAATATGATTTTTGAAATTATCCATGGTATTTATCATGTTTTTTTGTTTAGAATATTTAATTCATTTCAAATACTTTAAAACAATATTAAATACATTCATGATAAAAAAAAAATTGTTGCAGAAAATCTATCACATTGATTTGGTGTAATTAATTATTTTAGGGAACTGCAATCTTTTTGAATGTTAGATTTGTTAGAGTTTTAATCAGCTATTTACAACAATTTTCTCTCTCTTGATCAAATTTTAATGAAGTAATAATATTTGTATAGTTTTATACAACAGAGCTTGTTAAACAGTTATTTTAATAGGAAAAATTTTATCTTCATACTTTTCATCTTTAAGGAAAATATTTAAATGATTAAAAATTAAGTATCAAACTTTTTAAATTTAATAAACAACTATTTCTGCGACTAATATACAACTTCTTTAAGATTTGACTATTGCATATATTATATATCAAATAACATTAAGAATGGTTGCCATTTGTGACACAGAAATGTATGACAGCTTTTGATTAGATGTTATCAGTTAAAGGTAAAAGGGTATTAATTGTAGTATGTAAGAGTATTTGGGTAGATCTATAGTTATCAAGGCCTAATTAAAAGTCCTTAAGAGTTGAGATGCATCCTCTAGGGGTTGTTCTTAATGTCCTCAAAGGGGTGTTACCTAATTGTGCAATTTTCCTCAAAAACTAGGGGAAATTTTGGTAAACTTGTTTATTTTGTAGCATTATTTTGATTAATATCTACTACTTGAGCAGCTGCATGAGGGTTATTGATATATATATATATATACACAAACACACACACTTGTAAGAGTCTGCTTTGGAAGCCCCCTTGATCAGAGACCCAAGGCTGTACACTCTCTTCCTTTCTCTGTATGCCACTGGGTACTGAACTGTTAAAAAAGGGTTAAAAGACGAATGTTTTATTTATATTGATATAATATATTTATAAATTCTAGAAAATAGTATACTTTTGTGTATATCATAAGTTACTGTTCTATAACTAATCGAAGATGTATTATTATCTAGAATTTATAATTATGATCAAATAAATTTCCTAAGTCTCTACTAATAGACATTTTAGTAATTCAGCCACTAAAAAGATTTCTTTTCATTTAGTTCACAAAATTTGTATCTAATGGGTTAATATTGGAAAAGCATGCCACTATGACTTGTAATATTTGACCACATAGATTGCTATATTGTAAAGGCATATAACAGCAGTGACATAGATAGAGGAGGCAAAGGGGCATCTGCCCTTGGGTAGAGTATCTAGGTGGTCCCTGGTAGAGTATCAAATTCATGTTATGAAATTTTAGAATGAAATATTTTCCATTCTTAAATACACTAAACAATAAATAAAAAAACATTTGCATACTCAGTTCATTACTCTATCAGTGTGAGGTATATTTATTTATCAGTATGAGATATATATTTGCTATATATATTTATCCAATGATTTTTGTCTCATTCTGATTTTGAAGCATGTATTAGTTTCATATATTTAACAGACAATACTTTATCCCAACCACTATTCTAGCATGCTCGACTCCTACCGAGAAACATTTTAAAAATTGCCTTTCCGTGCCCCATAGCAGTTTGGCAAACAGGAGAGGGCATGAAATCTTCAATTGCTCCTGGGAATTGAAAACTCTAACTACACCTCTTTAATTATAGAGATTTAAAAATATAACTCTTTGTAGGTTTGTGAGATTTATATATATAACAAAAATAAATAAAAAACTTTCTTTCTAAACATGCAAATGTTATCGATTACTTTCACTTTTGATTAATCTAATTAAAAACTGTTTAAACTGATTTAAAAAATATACCTATAACAAAGCAAAAATGTAGATTTTATTGAGAAATATGTAAGGAATTTAGTCCTTAAAATTAATTTACCTATACTAATTTTTCTGAAGAAAAAAAATCATTTGTGAATTTTTCAGGATATATAGTTTGTGACAAATATCATGATCTTCCTTCTGAGCTAGAAAGAGGAGAGATAAGAATTTTAATGCCTTTTTGAGCCATCCATATCATGCAGAAAGGCCAAAATCATTATCACACATGATGTTTCCTCTCATTGTCATCTTTTTATATATGAAACTATATATATTATATACATTACATATATATACATATTGTATATTTCTGTGTGGATGTTTGTTATGTTTACTACAATTTGAGAGCTGAGTAACAATGTTAAACCCCTGAAAGGGGTGAATTACTGAGCTCTTTATTCCCTTAGTAGATTAGAATCAAAATTTTGTGTCTCTCTACATCCATTCCTTCGTAGATAGCTATATACCTCTTAAGATCGCCATCATCTGTTTATCAAAGGTTAATTTAAGTTTCCGGTTTATTTCATTCTCATTTTTGTTTGATGTTATTTTTTAAATTGTTTTTAAAAAATATTCTAGCTGTTTAAAGAATGGATTTGCAAAAAATAACATATTTAGATTGAGATCTTGATTTCTTTTTAATGAGGAATTCTTACTAATGAAAACTGATTTTGTGCTTTGATTTTTTTATATATCCCTTAATTTAACAATTGGCACTACTGTGTAATGAAAGTTAAATTTTATTGTGCTATTGTACTTTTAATATAATGACAGTTTTTGTTTGCATATTTGAGAACATTTCTGAATATCTATTCTTACTTTGTCAAAAATCTTCTAAGCTTAGGTAATATATTAAATTTGTAAGGAATTTAAGACTTATTTTTATTTTAAACCTCTTTCTACATATTGTGCCAACTGTTATTTTATCAATTAGTTAAAACACGTTTTGTCTCAAAAATTCATCATTGGAAGAAGGGGAAAAAAAATGAATTTTTTTAGCTGTTTTACCTTTTTTTTTTTTAAATATTATTTAAGTATTGAATTGTGTTGTTCTAATTAATTAATGTAGCTTTGTTAACCTCACAAATTGTTCTTTTAAACATTTTAATTAAGGCTCTGTGTATTAATATTACAGTTATGGTTAAATATGTTTTTAAAATATTTTTATGACAATTGATACTGAAATCATTGCATTTAAACTTTGACTGCCAATGTGTATAATTATTTTTAAATATGATTAATACATTCTTAAGGAACATGATTTAAATATTTTTGTGGCAATTTTTAACATTTTTGACACTGTTGAGCATAAATAGGATTCTTCAATTTAGCAATGATATTCATATGCTGTTTTAAATTAACTTGATGAGCTATTTAAAGAACCATCTTTAAGTTAACTATTTTATCCAATTATCTGAAGAAAATTTTAGAAATATGAGGTTTCAAGTATTGAATGATGATATGTAATATATCATTATAATAGATTAAGATAAGTTTATCATCAATCATAGTGAGCTAATTTTAAAGCTGCTTTGAAGTCTTAACTGTTAAGCAGTTTAACATTATTTAGAGTGAATTATTTTCAGTATAGACCAGTGACAACTCCAAATACTTTCATAAGGAGTTTATTGAAAAATATCCTGTTTGATAAATGTGATTTAATATTACACTAATTCTTTTTTATCTTCAATAAAACTTTCCTTCTTCCCTTTCTAATTTTAATATACATCTATTCATTCTAAAATTTTATCATTAGATTTTTGTTTTTTAAATTATCTGTGTGAATCTAGTCTCTATGGTAAATACATTGCTCACAAAAAATACTGCCACCCACCATTATCAATAATCAGTTTTTAATTTTTACCTGTTGTAAGAAAAAATAGGCAATGTTGGTATAGATGCATGTCTTTCTTTTTCAGAATTTATTCATTACACCTATATTTTAAATCATGTAAATCATAATAAAAAAGGTACAAATTTGTTCATCTTTTTAAATACTATTACTTCCATATAGATTTAACTTAGGATACCATCTTGTGTTAAAATTGTAATTCAGTGTTACAACATATAGAATAGTGGGTTTGTCACTGGTTTATATTGATGCATTGGCTTCTTTTGATTTCTTATGCATCCCCCCCCCCAATCTGTTGCTAAATGGAACTATATTGTTAAAACATTTATTGTAAACTATACTTATTTAATCATATAATAATAAATGAAATTTATGATGCTCTTTATAAATTTATAATCTGTTAGCCTTCTGATACCTACTCTTGAAAATATATACCCCAACACATATCAGTGTAACATAATGTCAAATACTTTTTGGGAACTTATGAAAATATTTTTAGCAGACATTGTTTTCAAGCTTTTTAAAATTTATGTATATTTTGACTATGCAAGTTATATATATATATATATATATATATATATATATTACTTTTTTTTATTACTGTAATTCTCTTTTTATATATATATTTTAAGAATGTTTTACTTTATTGTAATCTTGTATTTAAAAACATATGTAAATCAAGATTGCCTCAGTTATGTTTTTTTAATTAATTAGTTATCTTTTGAAAGAAAAATTATGAAAATTTTTGAATGATTTTTGTGTTAATTTGTATATGTTCATTTTATACTATTTTGTATATATTTATATTATTTCTACACAATTATAGTGTTTTCTATATTATTTGAAAGAGTATTAAATATATTATGTTGAAAAAAAATTAAGTAATTCTTTTTAATAAAATATATAATATTGTATGACAAAAAAATATTTTCAGTTGTTTAAATCAGAATTTAAATTTAAACTCATCTACACACAAAGTATTTCATTTGAAATTTTTAATTGGTAGCTACAATTTAAATCTTTTGTATTGAAAGGAAGTTCTATTCTTGTTTAACTATTCATTTAATTTTTTATATTATAAATTTACTTTTTTATAATATGTTATTTTGCTTTTAAAAAAAATTGTGTTAATTTTTTTTTTAATTTCCATTTTATTTCTGTCATTCCTTTGAAATTTACAAATCGAGTGATTGTTTCATGTCATATTTTTAAATTTGATGTTAAATATTGGTTCTTATTTTTTAATATTTATATTATAAGCAGAGATTATTTATTTATTTATTTTTGTTGTGTTTATTTAAAATTAACTTCTGTCATATTATAGATTTTTCATATATATTACCTATTTTGCTTGTCAATAATGAACCATTGCAGGACTTTGAAATGTGTTATTAAGTATTTCTTTAAGATTGTAATTTATATTTCTGAGGGTGACTTGTGTTCCTATTTACACCATCATAAATTCCTTTTAATATTTTAAAACTATGTTTATTGTAAAAAAAATAGTTTCCAAAAATTGCATATTTCGTGAACATGAAGATAACATGTTTGTTTTTCAATTTTCTTAATGTCTCACAGTTGAACTTCTGTATAACAAATTACTGTTCTTGAAGTGAATTCAAGTTTCAACTTCCATTTAACTCTCGAATTCAATTGCAGTTTACTATAAATCATATAATTATTAATTATAACTGAATCATATTGATTTTGATTCTTGGTATAGATGTGAACAAATTTTTTTTTTTCATTGTTGGTACTTGTACAGAGTAATTTTCAAATGTACAATTGTATGAATTTAATTTTAAATATATTTAATTTCAATCATAAATTCAGTAAATCAAGTAAATTTTCAATATTTGTTGTTTTTAAATGTGTGTAAAATAATATATCTACTGTTATCTGCATGTTTATGTTACATTATAACTGAAATTTTTTATGAAAGATTTATTCATATTTGTTAATGTTTATTCATGTTCTGTCTTCCATTTTAAACTAATAAGTTTATTTACATTTAATTTTTAATGATTAAAATTGATAATTTAGAAATATAATTTAATACCTTAAATGATACTAAATTTCTCAATGTATACAAGCACTTGTGCTATAAAAATAACTTAATTTATATTTAGTTAAATAATGAAAAAAAATTTCAATAATATCTTACTTAATTTAACTTCAAGTGAAACAACTTTTATTCGTTAATTTAAATTTTCCAATACAGTAAATATAACTTAAGTTATATTAAATTATGTTTTTTTTTTTTTTCATTGTCATTCAGATAATTTTTTTTAAAAAATATACCATCAATCAAGTATTTATTCAAAAATTTTCTTTTTAGGAGACTTTATAAATATGTAAAGTATGTTAAATCACAAATATTCTTTTTAAAATAGTATATTATTTCATATTATGCCAAACCTATTATTTTTAATCGATGAAATATATGAAGAATGTTCAATAAAATACCAGTGAAAAAGATAAATATTTTCTTATAGATTGCTGTGAAATGCGTTCAGATATGCTTGAAAGATTGCTTTTGTAAGCTTATTAGTGTTTCTAAACAAATATTTTAATCTGATGCATTTCAAACTATGTGTATGAATTTTAAAATAGATCTATAGAATATAAATACTTATTTTTAGTTTACAGGATTTTGGAACTTTTCGCTTTATAAATTCCTCTGTATATGGAAGTTTCCAATAATTAAAAATATCTCTTCACCTTTCCAGATCTTTTGAGTGTTAGTAATATGTAATGTTTTCCCCCCTCTTGCCTCTGTGAAATGAATTTCCCTTCTATATTTAACTCTATATCTTGTCTTCTCATAAATACTGTAGCAAAGTATTAATGAAGTTGGCAGACAACTTTTAAATGTCTTTTAATAAATTAGTTTTATAAGTTATTAATGTATCATTATAAAAACACATTTTACAGAAAATTCTTTTTGAAGTCATTTTAGCTATCTTGCTACTGTTTTAAGCAAAAGGTGCTAAATATAAGTAATACAGCCAAAAAAGATTTCAAAATCTTGTATATAGAGGGAAAATATTTTTTTTTTATGCTAGTGGATGTCTAATTATTATAAACAATTTGTTCTATAAAAGACTGGTTCATTCATCTGATCATTTAGAATCGATTTATAATCAAAAATCTTGAAAACGTATTTTATACCTTTGATTAAGACATAATCCATTCTATCAAGATATGTATAACAAAAAACTTCAGGCTTCTCAAATTTAGATTACAGGCTAAAATTTCATCAAAATTTATCATGTAAAATAACAGATATTATTGCACATTGAATCATTTTTAAATCTTTACTTGTAGAAGTTTAGAGATGGGAAATTAGTGCAAGAGTATCTTCTCTAGACTGTGGTTCAGTATTATGAGCTTTCATCAGTGTAGTCTATCATGGCATTTTAATGCTATGTTAATTCAACAAAAGCATGAGATGTTTTATTTCAATTCAAAATCTGTCTTTTTGGTTTCTCAGTATGTTGGCCACTCAAATTATTCTAAGCTATGCATTCATTTTAGTTACAATTTAATTATAACAAAAATGATTCATCCTGCTGAAAATATCTCTGTTAAAATGGTTTTATGTTTCCTGAATTATGAATTTCTGTCATAATGTCTGGATACACTCCGGTTCTTCATAAATAAGTCGTTTTGTAACAGATGCTGTGCTATTTTGAAATTCTCCTAATTGCTGGCTGAAAACATGCATGCAAATACTTTAAATTTATTTGTGATAAACTTTTTTACACCAATTATCTGTTTAGCAATTTATATTGTCCCTTTAAAATGAGAAAAATTGTTTTGCTGGCCATAATAAATCAATTTGCTTGAAAGATTCAGTTTATGAATAATCATTTATTTTCCGACTAGATTTCATTTTTGGTGAAAAATTGCCAAGGTTGATTGCAAAGAAAACTGCCAAATCCAAAAGAAAACTTTAACAGTTCCTTTTTTTATTGTGAGAAATTTTTTAAAGAGTCTTAATTGGCAAGTGTTCCAATAGTTTTAGGCATGCTGTTTTTGCCCTGCCACTTTGAGTGATTCAAAGAAAATTTGTTCGGTCTTGCCTAGCAGTGCCCTTAATAACTAATCCAAAAGTGATTCCTTGAAGGGTTGATTATCAATGACTTTTATTGCAGTCATTCTTGTGAATAGAGCCACAACGAGTTTCCTATTTGTGACAAATGTTGAAAAAATCTTAATTTTTCCACCCAGAATTAACAATACATAAGCTCAGCTGGGTTGAGAAATTTCATAGCAGTGAGTCATTGGATTTGGTAACAATTCTACTAATAGACATTGTATTGAAAATAAGATTCTTTTGCTATTAAAATCTAACTAAACTTCAAAGTACTCATATGATATGGAGAAAGTTTGTAAAAAGGGATATCATTCACATTACTTGACTATAGTTGAGCATTTTAAAATCTGTTGTCAGTAGTTGGTACATTTATTGAATAAATCCACTTAATTCTCTGATTATTTTATTTTATAGCAACTTTTTTCTAGTATTATTTCTTAAATAGAGGAACGCACAATGATTCATTATGCTGCTTCAGAGTTCTTTGATAGTTGGTAATATTATACACCATCTATCAGTGTTTATGTTAAGACTAGATATAAAAAAAATTCTTTATGCTATTAATGAAAAATAGTTATAGGCATGTATAGTGTGATATAGAATTTTTGTTTTAATAAAACCACAAGATTTAAATGTATTTAGTTTGGTTACCTTGGATTTTTTTACTATACTTCTAAAATATTCAAAATGTCTTATGAATATAAGATTAATTCTGAAGTAAATAAGATAGGCATTTAAAAAACTTGTAAAATAGTTTTAAACATGTGGTTTTGTATTAGGTATATTTAATAATTTAAATGTTAGCTGAAATTTTTTTTTTAAAAATTCATAATCAGTTTTTAAAATTATTCTAAAAATTGTATTATTTATAAATTATATTGTTCAATATTTTCCTAATTCAATATAGATGAATTTAAATCTTATTTGCTTTTGAAAACTTTTTTAACATTATTTGATTAAACTGTTATTAAAATTAAAAGATTGATAGTGTTATTCTGACATAAAATGTTTTAAAGAAAATAATGTATCTCATGATCTAAAGATTTCCCCTCCCCAAACATATCAGGTATTAAAAGCATTAAAACTTATTTAATGTTTCAGAAAAAGTTCAATAAAATTTAACTCTCAAATATTGATTGAAATATTTTATTTTTACATGGTTCTCATTAAAAAATAACAAAATTAAAATTTATCTTTAAGTTAAAAGAAAAATTAGTAGTATTAAATTCGAAATAAAAAATTTGAATTAAATCACTAAATATTAATTTTGTTATCAAAATTAAAATAAACATTATAAATTGTTCAAAACATATTTTAAACTGTATTGAAATGTAAAAATGCCATCTTATTATTGTAGAATAAATTTACATATGCTTTTGAAATCTGCTTCAATGTTGCATTAATTTTTGTTACTCTAACTATCAAAATTAAAAACAATGTTGATCTGTTGCAAATTTTTTGTCTGTTAGAATTCCATTAATATCAATAAGAATATTAAAATGTAATTTTAGTATCTATGATCAAATTAAAATCAACGAATGTTTCCTTTTTATCTAGTCATATTTTGATAACTTATTTATATGGTTGAAATGATTTCTGTTAAAAAAATACTGTTATTTATGATATTAAAATGTTTAAATAAAGGTTATATTTTGTTGTTGAAGTTATTTTTTCATATATTTGGATTTCAAATGTTTATCAAAAACTTATGATAGATGATACTATGCTGATTATGCTCTCTAATTATTTATCAGTAACTAATGTATTACACTTTTTGAAAAGAAAAAAAAGAGATAATCTACATTATTAGTTTTCTTAATAAACTTTTTTACCTTGTGACCACGGTAAAAAGGTTTTATTTTTCAGCATCAAATTTAATTTTTTCAAGTCATAATCATAGCAACAATTAGTGAATTCAAAATGTAGAAATTTAAAAGCTGCAGAAAGATAATTTTGTTATGAAAGGAAATTTATATTTTTACATTGACCAGTTTTTAAATACTTTAACTATACTGTTCTTTTTCTTTCATTCACCAAAAAAAAAAAAAAAAAAATCAAATTTTTTATAAAAAGCAATTTTGTCTTTTATAATGTATCATCAAGAAGTTATGCTCTTTAAGGATATCTATTTGTATTACTAAAAATTATATTTTATATGAATGTTTTAATAGTTCTTATATTTTAAATAATTTTTTTTAAAAACAATTTCATACAAGAATAACTTGTAACAAGGAATTTTGAAGTTAGAGTTTTAAATTAAACTTACAATTTTAATATATATGATATAAATTAAAACATTGATGGCTAGAAGTGAACAAATAGGTTTGAAAATTCAGGATTTTTAAAATTAAAATTATATGTAATGTGAAAACTGTTTTGGTAATCAGGTGGCTTTACAAATTAAAGGCATTGCTTTTTATGTATATAAAATAAGTTTTCAGAATTACTAAAATCAATTTTTGGGACTTTCCATGCCTTAATAAGACAATGCATGATGAAAATATTATCAATAAACTTGTTTATTTTCAACAATTTTATATAGAGCAGTTGCTGAATCTCAACTCAATCTCCATATGGCTTTTTATTTGCATTCATCATAAATTACGAAATGATTCAAACTTTCTTTGTCTTCCATAAGTGGGTCAATATTTTCTGAATGAAACAGTTACATTATATGAATGAAAGGTCCCCCTCCCCCTCCTATTTGGTTCATCTTTTATTCTCAACTTTTTCACCCTGCCCTTTTTAAGACCTAAAATAAGCATTTAAAATAGATATAAGAACAGTTTTATATACATCTTACAATGCTTCAACATGAAGTATGTAAATATAAGAAACATATAATTCTCCGTGAAGAATTTATTCATTTATTGAAACACTCAATGCTATTTTCTTACACATAGATAAGCAGAAATAACTTATCAATTTTTATAATATGCCTAAGAACTATTGAGTTATATTTTTAAAATAAGGAATGAGTTAATATTTTTAGGATGATTTGTATATGTAACCAATAAATGAATAGTAAATGCACTGGGACGAATAACAGAAATTATTTATATCTTTATTATTTAAAACAAATAAACATTACAAAACATGAAATATGTCATAACAGAAAATAGAAAATGATTAAATTTTAGAATTATGTACAAGAATTTACTCTCACTAACATTTAAATCTCATTGATAATTAATAATATGCATCATAAATCACAATCACTACATAAAATTGGCAAATGTTACCACAACTTTATAAAATTATCACAAGGAAATTTGAATAATCAAAAGCTCAGATTTAGAATTAATTACATCTTTATCATGAAGATGATTAAACAAAATGGGGGAGTGATTTTATGTTGAATATCAGCTTCACTTTTATCAAAATTTTAACATTGGAAGAATATTGGCTTACTAATATTTTGTCCCCATAGTTGATCCTATATTTACTATTTCATTTTACGAAAATAAGTTTTAAGAAAGAATTTAAAGAAAAAGAATCTAAATTTTTCTTCAGAGTGATATTTTTTACGGTAGGTCATTTTTGCTACTACATCATCAGAGAAATCACCAAAAACAATAGCTTACAGCTTGTGATTGATTTAGATAAACATAATGTGATAAGCACCACTCAATACATCAATTTCTTAGCATACCCAATGCTCTGTAACACGTTGCCATCTATTGATTGAAACACTATTCAATCTATTTCACAGTCGGCTGGATAAGCCAATCTGTTAAGCAGTTCAATATTTCAATTGTAAAAATTTCTAATAGAAAGTATTTTTACAAGAAAAGGATAAACATTTACAAATACATATTGCTCATATCTTGAATCTAGATATTTTTAAAAAGAAAATTGTTATATTTGAAACGATATTTTATCGAATTCATAACGAATTTTGAAACGGTATTTTATCACAATTCATAATTTTTTGGAGTATTCATACAGTTGATATTTATTGATCTATTTCAGCTCCAAAAAATGTATAAAAACATATTCCCAGCCAATAAAATAATTATCATTGTTGAATTTATAAGTAAATGATTTTATTATTTTTTTTCAAAGCATTAAATACAACACTTCTTTTTCTCTAAACTCTAGCACTGCTTGGCATCATGTGCTTCAAAACATACCTCAAAAGCATTAAACCACTGAAAGAAAAGAAAAGTAACATTTTATTGGTGAATTAGATATTTATGTTTTTTCTTTTATCATGTTATATATCTGTATGAATCCTATCTTAATCAACTTCTACTGTTTAAATGGTTTAATGAGTCCATATAAAAGCAATATGAATGAAAATAGCTTTTTAATTACTTTTCATTAATGTAATCCCTAAATATTTATTATCTAAGAGAAAAAAACAATTTAGAAATGTCAGATTAAGTTGAAACAATCCCATTATTTGACCCAATAATTTTAATAATTTCTTTATAGAATTTCTCTAAGTTATGATTAAAAGTATTACAAATATAATCAGTCACCTAAATCAACAAACACCCTCAAAAATAGCTAGGTGCTTCCTTAATATTGCTTCGTTTTTTTTTTTTTTTTTAATTTTTTATATAATAATAAAAACTGAAAAGAAGCAATATTTTTACAATGAAATATAAATTGCATTCACATATATTTATGTAAAAAGAAAAACACTTCTAATTTTTAAGTGAAAAACCATTTGTTTAATGAAAATAATGTAACAAAAAAGTACAAATACATCAAGGAAAATGAAAAATTAGCATAACTTATGCAATAGAAAATATTTTAGTATCATGTAACTTGGCCTTGTAAATCAATCATGGCTTGTAATTTCCTCTGCATTGAGATTTTGTATGATATCTGGCATAATTACAAATCATGTTTGCTACAATGCAATTTTTTAAGGAATCTTTATCTCAGACATTATTTTTTGACTCATCTATCAAATTTAGTGTTTACCCCATACCTATTTCAGTGGGATTAAAATTAGGTTACTGAGCAAGAGTATGGAGCTGCGCAGGTATTATGTAAAGGAGACATTCTTTCATTATTATGTTGAAAGATCCTCCAGCATCCAAATTTTAAGCTGTCAATAGATGTCTGCATGTTATTTTGCAATATCTTGTGCTAGTTTACGAGATGATCACTGAACCTTAAATGATGGTTAATTTTCCAACAATAGCAGCCCACACTGACCATAAAATCATGATTCTCATTCACCACATTTCACTGTAGGAATGAAATTTATGAGTTTCAATTCTTTGTTGCTAAGCTACCAAATTTTACCATGCCCATTCCTTCTGAAAGCAATATGTTTACTCTCATTGGTAAAGAGGACTATTTTCTAAAAATTAAAATCCTTATGTATATATTCATTAGCTCTGGATGTGAGTGGTTTTCTTAGTGGTATTTTACCATGAAATTCTTCAGATCAGAGGATCCCTCAAACTGTTTCTGCATTACCATTATTGCTAGTAGTCACAGCAACATATTCTATTGGTAGAGGAGCAGATAATTTTGGACTTTATATGACTTTCCTCATCACTATTCAAGAATTTAGATCATTCAAAATCCCGAGAGACTGTATAAATATATGTCTAATGGTTTCCTAATCCTTCATAATGATTTGGATAATAAATTAACTTTTCTCAACAATTTTTTTCAATTTTGGCAATAGATTTTTCATTTCTTCTCAACTTAATAATCAATTTCTAAATGTCAACACAAATTTTCTTTTTTTAAGCCATTTTAATTGGAACAATTATGTCACAATGAGCTTAATACTCACGATTTACTTTTCAATAATGACATGCAATATTGTTTCATTCCTGCTAAATAAGAGAGATGCTTCTACCTCTTGGAAGTAGAATTTTGTGATATCAATTTTACAATTATTTGCATGTTTTAGAAAAGTAATTTGGTTTTCATCACTTAATTTTATAAAATATTGCTTAACTTATAAAATATAATGTTGCCAAAAATTCAATTTTTGAAAAATATTTACAATTTCTTAAATCTTGTTAACTTTTGTGCGCCTGACTGTGTATCATTTTGTTAATTTGTGTTGCCACATACAACATCAGATCCTAAATATGTTTTTGATTTAAAAACTATTTAGGATCTGAGTTCAACACATCTAAAACTAGATGTGTTGGTTTACTAATTTGACAAATGATTTAATAAAAAAATATGTACCCATGTTTGTATATATAAAGAGACTTGTGATAAATTCTATTGACCACTTTCATCAAACCAGAAAATGTTGCCAATAGATAACATATTCCACTAATGATGAAATGTGAAATCAAACACGCTGCTTTATATAACCATGCTTAGTCATTATTTTAAACAGGAGTTCAACTAACTATTATATTGAGCTGCTATATTTCTGTTTTTCACTTACATTTGAGAAAAATGACAGAAATTTGGACCTGTCAACTACAGAACAAAACACAGTATAGTATTTTCAAAGATATGAAATATGATATTTCAGGGATTAACAGGGAGAGAAAACCAAGAATGCTTTATTGTTAAGAGTTTCTGATAGAATGGTATGTACATTTTTAAGCAATAAAAGAAAATATTGAAGTTATTTTTTTTTTTTTAGCCTCATGGGAAAAACAAAGAATTTAAAGCAGTGAAATTCAAACATTTCAAAGTTAACCACCATTATATGCATACACAAAAAGTTGAAAGGCTGTGCACCTCGGCCAAATGGTATAATTAAAAATATGGGGGCCATGTGCCACTACTTCAAATGTAGATAAATATATGTGATGTTGAATTTTGTATCCCCAACAGAACAATAAAACACAGTTTTAATCATTTTAAATTTGAAAACAAATGTAAAATAAATTTATTTAAATAATCTATTAATGTTATCTGTATTGAATAATTAATATATTCTGCACAATCAATGATTTCTGTGGTATATTCAAAGCTATGCAGTCAGCAGTTATTTTTTGATCCATACATACTTCAACTAAGTGAAGATTAAAAACTCTATTTGAAGCCCATGAATAATACCCTACAACCTTTAACCCCTTGCCAGGGTCGCCCGAACTGAGTTCGAGCAGGAGAAAAATTTTCACTTTTATTTTGTGAAGCCGGAACTGAGTTCGCTTCTACTTTAGGATAACTTAATTCACTATTTTCCTAATAGATGGCATTAGTGGTCCCAGTTTTTCACCGATTACGACTTCGGTCGAGGGAGGGAAAATGTGGGTGCTGTCAGATAACAATATTATTCAAACCAAAGCTCTCAGAATCGCTCTAGCTCTTCCTCAATGGACCCCAAATATCGTTCTTTTGAAATTGGCTGCACAAGAATTGCTCTCCGAAAAAATTAGACGACTGGCGAAAAGTTTTTTTATTGTTCAAATATCTAATGGGAAATATTCTCCTATGCGTCTGAATAACCAGGGTTCAATAAATATAGCAATAATGGAAGATGACAAAAAAAATGTGTTGACCATATCCTTAGAAATTTGAATACCGATAGGGAAAAAATAATCTCAATCCCTAGACTAATCCATTTCATTGATCTTCCATGTTCTATTTATACGAATGAATTCTGCTTTCAAAACAAAAATCTAAAAATCCCTATAATTAACAGCTCCTTTAATGCATTACTAGAACACAGATTCCAAGAATTTTTCATAATTGCTACAGATGCATCTAAAAATCCAAACATTACTTCCATAGCAGGTGTAACACGAACTACTTCCTTTTCTTATAAAATAAATCCAATCAACTCCATCTTCTCGGCTGAAGCGCTAGTGATTTATCAAGCTTTGGATGAACTAACAGAAATGCATAATAAATTGCTTATTCTACCCGATAGCTATTCAGTTTTATCTGCATTACAAAACTTCTCTATCAAATCCCCTAAGGTGATTCATAGATTGGCCAATAAGATTCTTATTCTTTCTCATTATAATACGCAGTTGGTATTTCTTTGGATTCCGGGTCACTCAAAAATTTATTGGAATGAACAAGCTGACAAAATCGCAAGATCAGTAACGGAATTTGACGTAAATATCGACTGGATAGCTTCAGAAGACATCCATACATACAATTACCATAACAGACTAGAAAAAACTAACGGAAATTTTTACTGCAGCAAATACTTCGAAATTTTGGGGAATATTCCTACCATTGATATTGTTTCTAATTGGACGAAAAACAGAAGAGATGAAATTCTAGGAATCTGATGTCTCAGCAAAATGATAATTACCCCTGGTCTTTTAAATAAATTTAATTTGCAGGATAAAGCTCTTCGTTCTACCTGTAGTAGGATCAATGATCTGGATCACATTCTCTTAACTTGCGCAAACTATACCTCCCATAGAAATGAACTCTGGAACTTTCTTCAAATAGATTCCTGCTGCACAATCACTTTCAGAGAACTTTTATAGAAAGCGGTATTAAATAAAAAGAACTTTAGAGGGTTTTTTTTTTTACAGAAAATGAAATTCTTTGATATTTATTAATCTGAAACTATTTTATCCAGATAGGGATACTGCCCCTTGTTGCCCTATATCCTTTCTTCATTCAATCAATCAATCTGTCAGATAAACAAAGACACACTTGGATTGATAAACAAAGGCGGAGTTTCGTTTTCTCGTTTAGTTTTGGTTGATTTTCAGTGAGTTTTTTTGCAAATAACTTTCTTTTTTCGCGATGTCTGATTCAGACACCGATGTGGAGTACTGTTTAGGTATTTTAATTAATTAATTCTTAATTAATAGGTATATTTAAAATTTTATTTTTGTAATAAAAAACCATTTTCTAATCTTTATAATAATATAAAGAACAAAATTAAACAGTCAAAAAAAAATTTCCATTTTTGGTCCATTTTTCTGAAATATATGTCACAGTTAAGGGGTTAATAGCAATTCTGCCTATTTCTCTTCATTGCACAACATTTGCCAATATAATGAAACATTTGATTAATGTTTGAATTGTTTAACATGGTCAAGTATCATCTTGGAATATGACATGACCTTAATTAAATAAATATAAAAATAATAATAATATATAAAATAATTAATATAAAAATTCTACAAAATAAATTATATTTTATTAGTGTTGGACATGAAACTTCACAAGTAATGCAAGGATTTAAAAACTTAAAAAAAGATTAACAACAATTATGGGAAATATCACATAAATGCAATATACAGAAAAGTACACTGATCTGAATATATAGTACTTTTTTGATACACTAGAACATCAATACTGACTACCCCTCAATAAAATTTCTCATTTTGAAATTTAGATCATAGTTTCTTAACATGTGGTATGCATACTGGAGGGAGTTTAAAATCCAGTTTCTGTAGGACAAATACAAAGCAATTTGACATTGTTTTCTGTGCAAAAATTTTAATTTGGGGAACTGGAAATATTTCAATGTTAGTTGTTCACTTGGATATAGTGCTGTTTTGGTTACTGCATTCACATATATTCCATTAAGGGTCCAAATCTAGTTCAGAAATGAATTAGATGTACACTCTTATTTCCTCATTCAAAATTTTATATACATGATTCAATGGGGAGAAAAATTGCCAGACCAATGTTTTAAAATTTCATAGACACTTCAATCATTCACTCAATATTCTTTGCATAAAATCAAAAATCCATTACCCGAAGAACATTCAGTGAGTGCCACATACATGATGTCATGGACCTTCTGAATAGCAATAATACCAAGATTTTAGAGTAGAATGTGTTATAAAAACCTCTCTTAATGGATCTTCTTGTATATCAAGAAATAAGGTACAAATTATACAATATATGAATAGATTGAAAGCAACTTTCAAAAAATATTTTCCTAAAATGTACAATATGACCACTGAATTGAGTTCCCTTTCATTGAAAAGTATTTAAAGTGAGCATCATTACCAGTTTGAGAAAAAAGTTAAATTGATTTAAATGAAAACACATTCTTCATTTAATTTAGAATTTGAAAGAAATCCTTCATCTCATTCTGGTCTGACTTGAAAGAAGAATATTCCGATTTATTCAAAAGACAATAAAAAATAAGTACAGGATCATATTTCCAGCATAAATATAAACTTGAGACTGTATTTATCATCTTCCAATTAAAATAATTGAAAGCTACCAAACAGAAAGGGAGAGGGGTTATCATATTTATTGCTAGCTGCAAATAGCTTCCATGATTATGGTTACAACACTGGCTATCAATTTATGTAAACAATCACAATGCTTTAAATAAAGTTGCTGTAATATAATCGAAATTATTTCATTGCAAAAAAAATTATAATAAGGAACCAATTGGTGTAACAAAATTTAAATTACATTTCCTGAAGTCTTTTCAAAGTATATGACGATTATGCCATGTCATGATCTGATGGTAAATAATCCTAGATGTAAGTGATGAAGCTAATAATTACTTTTACAGCTATAAAATATGTATGTAACACATTTTAATAAAGATTACAAACCTCAATGTAGACATTAATCCTGCAGGCATGAATTTTCCAGTATTGTAGTATCTAATTAACATAACAGCTCCCAAAGTTGATGTTGCCACTAGAAAATTTAATTCCTCTAAATTAATTTAAAAAATTATCATAAATTAATATTATATTAGGCTTTAAATAATTAAATATATGCTTACTAAAAGACAACATATAATTGCTTTCATCAATAGATGTCTGATAAGCACCATAGGCCAAGATGCTTCCAAAAGTTAACCCAGCAATAAGTGAGCTTGTACTACCTGTAAAAATATTATATGTTTGAAAATCAATCAGCAGTTAAAGCCTTTTTACATCCAACTTATTCCCTGTATTTAGAAAGTTTAGGAGGGGAGAAGGATTTTGTCTCATAACTGATATTTCTTTTTAAATCAGTAATTCTGAAACAACTTACAACTCTTTTAATTAGAATTTGTCTTTTACAGTAAAATAAGTAGCCAAGAGAGAAATATTTTTAAAATAATGACAGCTACTATCTCAATGTAAATCTTTTCATAAAAAAATTTACTTTGTGATTTTATTTTATGAAGAAAAATTACTAAGACAACTGAATTATGATTTAAATCTAAGAGCTATGAATTAATAATAAATGTATAAATGTTTGATGGCTAGTTTATCAAAGAGGATTTCTGTTATTTCATTACACAACTATTTACACACTTTCATCAAATAAATGTATAATCTAAGAACGTAAATTTAAAAATCCTGAATTTAAAATTTTAAAAGTAAATTTTTCATATTATCTTGAAAAACATTCTTTCAAGAATATAAAAAAAAAAAAAAAAAAAAAAAAACAAAAAATTTTTTAAATAAAATTTTAAAAAAAAATTTTTTTTTTTTTCTTTAAAAAAATTTTTTAAAAAAAAAAAAAAAAAAAAAAAAAAAAAGGAAGCAACCTTCTTTTTAAATAGAATTTTTACATAATGAAATTTTTTTCCTCCCATAACTGATTTTGTATCCTAAAACCAGTCTAATTTAAAATTTTGTAAAATTCTGCTTGTAGATTTCAGAGTAATGAAAATACATAAAAATAGATTTTTTCTAATGCTACATGAGTATCTCTTTCATTCTACACTAAAAGTTATTCTACTCAATTCTAAGTTTTCACATCAAGCAATAGATAATGTTAACCAAATTGAAAATTATATATATATATATTATAAAATATTTGATATATTAAAAATTGTTATGAAAAAATGTGAATCATAACATA
>BMAW01085360.1:303541-314852 GCA_019974015.1 Nephila pilipes | reverse complement strand
ATTTGATATATTAAAAATTGTTATGAAAAAATGTGAATCATAACATACCAAAACTTTTATATACCTGTACTTCTCATATCATAAAATTTAGAATTCCAAAATTTAATACAACTTCTTCTAATGGTTCAGCAGATATTCTGTTCTTAAATAATGATTGGGCATCTAGAAGACTTAAATAATTTAATTATCAGTCCAATCATCCTGCAATGTTAAGAAACAGTATGCGAATGGAAAGAAATTCTGTGGAAGAAGTGGCGTCCAACAGATTTTTTCAATTATCTCTGGAACTGAATAAGATTCAGATAATGTAAAATACTTTGGAAATCAATTATGTTAATTAATCCACAAGCAACCATAATTTAGTTTCACTTTGAGTCATTAAAAAGTGATACTAATTTTATCCAGCTATTGAGGATTTGAAAAGTAATTAAGGGTGTCCCTTTTTTCATGAATGCACATTATACATGATAATGAATTAATATATAATCTTCATTTTATTTTTGAATAAAATGTTTAACAGGGAAAGAAAATTATTTTTATACTAAACATTGTTGAAATATAAAGATTAATTTCTCGTGGCTGAAGTTCTTCAAATATAATAAAACATGATAGTTATGATAAATAGACTAATTTTTAAATAAACTTTTTAAAACTTCTCTGCAATAAAGATTTGAACAAAATTTCTTTATAATAATTTATAAAAAAAAATGCTCATCAAATTAATAAAATATTGACTGAAAAATATTGAGGACTTATTAAAAAGAACTTTTTAAATGAACAAAAACATTTCAATTATAAAAGGCTTAAATATTACATATCATAAAAAATGTGTTATATATAACTAGAACTTATTATAGAATTTTTTTGAAAAAAAGACTACTACATAAAATTTAAAAATATTAATATTTCAGAATTTATAGTTATTTCAGATATGTTATGAAACATATGTTACCTTTAGATCCCAATATATTGGTCCAAACAAATATATTAGGATAATTATTACCAAACTCTACCACAAGTAAGTTCAGATTCATGGATAGCTTAAAGTGACCATAAAATGTTATGACAAATATTTTCCTACACAGTGCTCTTTCACATGTTACTGATACAATGTCAAACTCATTTGTTCAGTGTTCTTTTAATTCTAAAACAAGACTAGGCATATAATTGAAAAACATAATTAAATATCTTGTAAAAGGTCTTACTTTTCATCATCATGGAATAAAAGTAGACAAAAAATATATTAATAATGTTTAAAAAAAAAAAATTTGATCAATAATAAATGAATATCACAAAGGTATAAACATCGCTATCTTTGAATACCAGGGGAAATCTAATCAAGTTGGTTGGTTTTATTAATGTAGCACTAAAAACTACTTGAGGGCTATTAGCGACGGAACTCGCAATTTTGAACCTCAGTCAAGAGACAAGGGAGACACTTGAGCTGGCACCCCCCTATTAACTTCCACACCACAGCAATGAGAGCACTTTGAGCCACAAAATATTTAAAGAGCATCAACCCTGGATACATGGCTGGTCTTTCGTGGCATCAAGGCACGAACCAACGATTCGACGAAAACCGCCAGCCACGAGTCCACTGCTATATCCACTAAGCTACCGCAGCCACATCTAATTAAGAATACATCCTAAGCTTTCATATACTTGCATTCTTAAATTATCACTTAAATAATGAAAACAAGGACTATTATAAAACTTGAATTTCTTACATTATCAAAGTTTATCATGAAAAAATTTGGGCACTTGTCTATTACAGTGGTACCCACCAAATTAACCTTTAGAATTCGGCTGATTCTTGTCAAAATATCCCTTCCAATTGGCCCTATTAGGATTGAGGAAAAATTTTCTTTCCTCCCGGGAACACTGGAGAAGTTCAATTCTGCTACATGCGGTATTGTTAGTTTTTCTAGTTACAAAAGGGAGATAGTAGGGGTTGCTGATTTTTAATCAGTAATCATTCACGAGTAAGAAAGATCCCAATGTTCAGCGCCATATCATATCACAATAATATTTTCTGACTTCCTACTTCTTATTTTTAATTGAATGACTTAAAAACTTTCAAATGCATATTTTGAGTTCATGAATATTGTGAATTTTTTAATATGCGAACATCTCTTTTTAAGTAAATTCTAAAGTCAAAAAGTATGTTTTCTAGAGCTTGATGCACAGCATATCAGAAGTACTAAGAAAGCAGAATTTATATGATTGGCATGTTGACTAGAAACCATGTATTAGTAAAAATTATTAGATATATTACTTTTATTTGTTCCATCCGTAATTTTTTAGTCCATGCAAATTGCTAAAAATAACTTATTCTGAAACAAGATTTTATTATATCCATTGCTTAAGTATGAGATAGATTGATGAAGGATGTGGAACAATACAGGCTAATATCCCTTAAGTATGAGAAAAATATTATGAAAATATTACTAAAGCTTTATATAATAATTATTTGTCTGTTAAAATTATTTTAGAATTAAAAAAAATATTCTATATTTGTGAAATGTTTTCATGTTCCTGAAAAAATAATAAATAATCTTTTAGTTTTAAATATTAAAAAATTTATCATAACTTAGCGTCATGTATTGCATAAATTAACATTTTCAAACAAAACAAATAACAAAAGAAAGCAACAGCTATACCATATTACTAAAATATTTTCTAGAAGCAAACATGTTAAAACAATATTAAATCAATAGCTTCTGTAATTTTCAGTGTTTGCTTATATATATATATATATATATATATAAATAGATGTGTAGTTGCAAGGTTTAGTGAGCACACTTTATCTGTGATCTCATTATTACAATTTGCATATTTAACTGCAACATCATTGAAATCACGTAATAAAAAATAAAACATGTTTTCAAAATTGTTCGGTGAAATATGTAATAGAAGAAAAAACTTTAAGAACAATATATAGAACAATGGTACTAAACATTTTACTTTTCAATTAATGCCATTTTAATGCAAAAAAAAAAATTCAATGTACTCCAAATATTTCATGACCAATTTGATTAGATTTTTTTATAATATCGCATTCAAAAGCAAAAGGAAGGCTACTGGTGACAGACTTCATAAATTTTTGAATCTTGTGTCAAGCAATGAGGACAGAGCCCACTCACCCAACTTCCACACCACACCAACATGAAGACTTAGAACTTCAACAAAATTAACAGCCAGTTTTCCATCGAACAGGACACAAACTCATGACTCAGTCCTGGCAATGGGTTTGCCAGGAATGGGTTTGAGGACAACACCACTTGGTTACCACAGCTTTTTTGTTATTAACTATTATTAAGTGAGATTTAGAAAATAATTTTCAACTTAATTGAACACATTTTAAAGCTACTGAGTAAATCTTAAGTACAGCAAATTGAGGCAAAACTTTCAATTAATTCATGTATTCCAAAGAAAATAATAAGTGACACTTTTTTTATATAAAATCTTTCTAATGAATCTTTAATGTAAAAGAAAAAAAAATTTATTTAAATTTTTGAATTTTTTTTTTTATTTTATTTTTTTTTTCTTTCTTTCTCTTATCTTTCCATCACAAGGTTATCATTCCATTGCAAAATTTTACTGCAAGATCGCCTTGTTTCATTTTTGAAGGAGCCAGATCTTTTGAAAAATGCTTTCTGTTAGATCGTACAGTTCCACAGAAGTTCATCTTTTTTTCTTTTAAAAGGTCACGAAAAAGTTTTGCTGAGGAAAAGAAATTATTCATAAAGATTTTATGGCCTTTATCTTTCATACACTCTATCACTGTATATACAACATTATAGGATGCAGATGTTGAAAGGCTTTCTTTTTTATCTTTACCTATATATACTTTCATATTATAAATATAACCAGTAGCATCAGCAATTTTGTACAATTTCAACCTCCACTGTTTGCATTTTTTAAGAATATATTGTTTAAATAATACTCTTCCTATAAATTAAATGATAACCTCATCAAAGATAAATTTTCTGTTTGATCATACACTTCTTTAAATGTTCTGTTAAAACAATCAAATGTTTTTCTCATTCTCTACAATCTGTTGTAAGTTGGAGAATCTCTGCTTTCTTTAAAAACTTTAAAAATTTTAAAATCATTAGGAAACGATTATGAAGCATCACTTCTCTGAAAAATGGAGTTTCAGATTATTAGTTATCCAATAATCCTGTATGCTATCTTTTTCGATGACTCCCATCAGTAAAATTAAACCAAGAAATTTCAAAATTTCATTTTTATCAGTTAGTTTCCATGAAGTGCATGTTTTCTTTTGTCAGATGTTTCTCCATGAATATTAAGTACATCAAATGCATACTTATTAGTTTCTTCAACTGGAACTGATAAAATTTCATCCTTGATTATCAATTTTAAAAAAATCATTTTCATTTTTGTAATTGCTGGCATTAACTTTTAATCCAACTTTATCAAAAATGGCAATGCATTTATCATTTCCAAGCCTTCTACCTCTTTCCATGAAAATAAGTTTTTCTACTTTCTCATCAAAATTAGCTGATACATCTAAATCAACTTCATTGTCTACGAAAATTCAATTTTCTAATTCATCTTCAAACTCAGAATCACTATCATCAAAATTTTCTTCATCTAAATCTTTAATCAAATTCTCAATCTCTATTACTGTGAGAAATTTTCGAGGCATTCTAAAGAATCGAAGAAAAAACAAAGAAAAGATCTGTCGTTCATAAACAACATAAAATAATCTAATGGATTATTTTTTTGAATCTGGTAGCACCTAAAAGTCACTAATGATAAGGAATTTCCACACAACTGATAATATTGGCAAAAAATATCCCCATCCAAATACAGACAATAGAAGCAAAATGGTAAAAAAGGTCAGGGAAAGTCGTAAAAGAGTCTGCTGGAAAAAAAAAGGGGGAGAGAACTGTATCTAGATAGCTTGGTACAGTAGTTGTACTGCAGCCAAAGCAAGTGACGAAAATTTTTTTGGCATAGCATATGTACTGACAAGTTGTAAAGGTTAAGAATGCACCTTTGCCAAGCTAGTAAAAAGTGCCAAGCAAAAAGAAGCGCCAAATTGAAATGTAGGAAAACAAATAACATACCAATAAATATAAAAATTTTATTTAATAATAATTTTATAAAATAAACTTTTTATATGTTTAATAATATATCTCATGCAAATAAGTAATATAAAAATTCATATGTTTAATAATATTCACATACCTTTTAGAACATTATTCTTCATAAAAGGCCATATTTCGGAAATTGCATTCACAATTTCATAGAAAGTATTTTTTCCCCTACATATTTACGTCATAAATTAAATCTCCGTAACATAAATTCCGTCAGATATGACTCGCAATGATGTTGAGCCATGCCACGTTGTTTCCTGTTACACCACTTAGCAGAAACCCCACATTCTTTCAACATTTTTAGTGCCAACACCTGTTGCAGAATCTACAAAATTGTACTTATGGTTAACCGTGAAATGTGCGAGACCTGCATCTTTAAATTCCTCAGTCTTGTACCCCTTCCAACAATCCGAACAGATAGTTGAACCTTCTTGTAGATGCTCCAGAATTTTACCAAGTGTCATACTAGCATCTCTGTTTGATATTTGAACAAGAAAGAATTCACCACCATCTTCTGGCATATTCTACCAAAAATCCTCTGTTGAGGAAGTACTCAACCACTGTTGTTCTTGTGCTGAATGAATAAAATTTCTTCGATCTCCACAATTTTATTGGATCCACTTATTAAATTTTAGAATATGATGTGGAGAGCACACTTCTCTCATGTAAACTGTTCACCTTTAAACATAATCAATTGTTTGTGACACCCTTTAATGGACGTCAACTCCTCTGCCCGATAATACATAAATCGTATTGCAGTAACAAACGATATCCTGGAACTGTTGAACCAACTTTCAACATGGAGGCCCTTCTTATTAGAACAATTTTAATATTGCACCTCCAAATTCTTTCTTCTTTAACATACAACTTCATAACATGGCCTTTTTTGCATAATAGTGTATCTGGTAAAAAAACCTTTCTCTTGAAAAAAAAAGAGATGGCATCCATTTCGCTGTTTGGAAAATTGAAGATTAAAAACATTTTGGAAGAAAACGAATTAGGTATTTTAAAAAATAATCCAAAATTGGTAACGTGGAACAGCTTTAGTATCACCCACCTGCCAAATTTGACACAATTTTTTTGGCGCCAAGTATCGTGTTTGAAAAAAGAGTTGCCATCAAAATTTCCAACGAAATTCCATGTTCAAAAAATAAAAATACATGTTCTAAATTTATAGATATTTTTAAGGATACTAGGACATAAGGGTGAAAATAAAATGCAGAATTTAAGATTCTATCTTTTTGTGACATTTATATTTTAAAATTATTCATACAACTTAGGAATTATTTTTTTTCGTGTGTGTACCTGATAATGATATTTCAATCATTTTATTGAACTATAAAATAATTTTTTTAGTCAAAAAGTTCTTTTCCTTTAAGTTGAATATGGACATGATTTTTCAGATATATTTGCATTTAAATTTAAGTGCTATTTTTAAATATATATATACAAAATATTTTACTCATCATATAGAAAACAATTAACAAGATATAATAAACCCAATTTTTTTAATGATAGTATTGTATATTTTCTTTGAAACAATTATAGAACTTCGTAATTTTGGAAATTTAATTTATTTTCTTTTTTTTCATATAAAAAACTACTTCTTGAAACTTAGTATTACTTAGAGTGCATCCAATGGGCTGCGGTATGGGTTGATACAAATTATCTTTTATCACCAAACTTGGCAGTATTTTTTGGCAAAAAATTTAAGTGGGTGATACTAAAGCTGAGCCGGAAAAAGGCAAGCGATATTTTATTAATATGGTCAAATGCTGTTTCTTTAGGACTGCGACCAAAGGAAGCAAGAGTAAGTGTGATATAGGAGTTCAATATTGCATGAGCTGAATGTGGCTATGCTGTGCCAAACAATATGTACATGGAATTTAGACGTTTCAAAAATTGGTAAGAAAAAAAAAAGAAAAATTCATGTTGCTGCCCCCCCCCCCCCCAAAAAAAAAGAATCCAACCCAAAGAAAGATTGCTAGGGCAAACCTGGGAGCGTTACCGGTGTCACCAAAATCAATAAACCGCATGGGGAAGAAAAGATCACTCAGGTACCTCAGGGTCATAATGCACATTCTTACCATAAAGAAGGTAAGTTCATCAAAGGGAAAGGTTTAGCAAGAAATATTTACAGCATCATATAGAAACAAAGACTATTCGAAAAATGTTAAAAATAACTAAAATCAAGCATCAAAATTAATTAATTCAACATCCTGTTACAGTGTGAATATTCGACCTGATAAATGCAAAAATGACAACAAAATAATAAAAACAGCAGAACGCCGGTACTTGCCTGCTTTAACATATCCCATCACACCACCAGCAGCAACAGATAAAGCATAACAAGCACTTAATATATCCAATGCCATTATGATGTTCGAATAAAAAATATACTAACTAATACAGCAATCTATCGCTGGAAAACTGACAGCAATCAGACGCGTAAACACGATTGTTAATTGTTTACTTTTCAGTTCACTTCACCTCAATTCTTTTTTTACGACTTAATCTTTTTAAATAAAAAAAAAAAATCACTTTAAAAAAAGGAATTCATGACCAGATATATAAGAAACAATTTTAAAATGGCAACATTATATTTTGAAGGAAATTAAGCTCAAAAGGTAAATTTCTGATTCTAAATATTCAGTATAAGTAGTGTTTAATTCAAGTATATATCGTAAAGAGCTAGATTAAAAAAATATTCATAACTTTTTTTCAACTCTTAAAATGTTTCGTAATTATTTTTCAATGCATATATGCAGCTTTTATTGATTTTATATTCAAAATAATGTTTTTTTTAATCAAATTCCATCTAATGTTTGATTACATAATTAATAATTAGACTCATGGATTTTAGTAGAACAAGTTTTTACTTATAAGAAAGTAGGGGATCCTTCAGTTAGAGGGGTTGAAGGTTTTTTCGAAACGTTACAAGATCGCCAAACAGAGCAATTAACGTTCCAATGTGGTAGTCGTCCAATTGTGCTTACGTCACACACAATGAGGTAGGAAAGAGTTTTAGTAAGACTGAGTAAAAAGGCTGCCTCCGCTACATAAAAAAGTTCTATATAGTTATACCTTTTATTATTTATTTGTATCAGTTACGAACCCTGCTACATAAAATTATAATATATTTCTTATATTGAGTATCTCCAAAAATTCATCATTAATAATAAAAAAAAAAAAAAAAAGCTCCAAATAAAGTTATATATTTAGTAATTCATCGTATTTAAAAAAAAACACATTATCTAATAAAAAAAAAGTTCCAAATACATTTTTCAAATACAATTATATATTTTGCAATTGGTCGTATTTACAAAAAAAAATACATTCTCTCATATATATAAAAGTTCCAAATACATTTTCCAAATTCAAAATATATTTTATAATTGACAGAATTTAAGAAAATTACATTCTCTTTCAAAAAGTGAAGTTACAAATGCAATTGTATATTTTATCATTCTTAGTATTTTAAGAAATACCATCTCTCTCATATATATAATATATATGATATATATATATATAAAGGTTCCAAATGCAATTATATTTTCGTATTAATTGCATTTTTGAAAAATTAATTCTTTACATCAGATTCGAATTCTACTACAAATAAAAAAAGCTTTAAATACGATTATATCTTTTATAATTATTATATTTCTTAAAAAAATATATTTTGTACACCATTTTTAAGCTCGTTTTTCTTTTTAAAATTTTTTACAACACTCTTGGTGAATATTTTAAATGCTGTCAAGGAAATTAAATATTTAAAGAGATTTTATGTCTTAGAGATGAGGAGGTGTGTCATGCACGCGGAAAAGGATATATTTACTACATTCCATTATATATAGAACTTACAATTTTATTAATTGAAGCAGTTTATAATTATTAAAATTATGGAAACATATTATTTAATCACAATGAAAAGCCATAGAGCTTATCAATTTGTGTTCATGACCTCGAGGTACCGTAGTGTTCTTTTTCTCTCCCATGGAGTTTACTGTTTGTGGTAAACATGGGTGACGTGCCCCCAGGATACTAGAGCGATATTTCGATTCTCCTTCTTGTCAACCAGTTTTACTTTTTCCATTTTTCAAACATTAACAATTTTTTTTTAATTTTTCAAACATAGTTATACCTTTTTTGTACAGCATAGCCGTATTTGGCTCTCGCGCTAAACTTCACCAACTTTCGCTTATCAATTTGTGAGAATAGTAACAAAAAATATACACTGAATTTCTACAAGTGAAATTTTATTTTTTTCTCTTCTCCTTTGTTTTTTTAAATCTAAAGTAATTATTACATTTATTTCATAACTGTTTCAAATATGAAATTATAATAGAAAAAAATTGAGAAAACCGATTTTATTTGAAATGTTGATTATAAGGAAAAAGATATTCAATAAACATACTTCATTTAATTTTGAGGCATTTTAGATGAAATAATAGTACATTTCATTTCGTTCTTCTGTTTCAATACTCTATTTAATTCCTTTGAATAGAATTATATATGTATTGTAATTTTATATAAATAATCTTGTATTTCTCAACGGCATTTCTTAAGAAGATTTTGTAAAACTTTTATTATTTGGTTTCTATTTTTAGTAAATTGTTTTTTTTTTTTAATTCAATAGATGTCAAATTTGACAAGAATGTATTTGATTAAGCATTTTGCGAAATGTCTTTAACTATTTTTAAATAATTTTATTGAGTTCTCTTTACGCTGAATTCAAGTTAGCAATATTTAAATCAATGTCATTTGATTGTAAATGCAAACTGTATAAACTATTCCTTACGGATGTCGTTGTTTAGGATTGATTCTGATTATTTTAAAAGTATTTTTTTAAAAAATAACATAGACAATACGTATTCATATTTATGTTTTCTCAATTTTTATTGTTGTAATCAAGGACATTTTTAATCATTTTATAATGATGTAAACATATTTAGAATTTCTACTTTTATTTTTTTAATTAATATATTACTGATAATTTAACTAGGAAAAAAAAAACGTTTATCTTTGTTGTAAAAGCTGATTAAATTCAAATTGGTAATAAGACTTCAAGACATTAAATTACAGCTGAAAGCACACAAATTTCGAATCAGATTTTTTTCGACATAACACATCTACTTACAAATACTTTCGCCCTTGAGGCATTACAACTCCCAGATCAAAACTGGAAGAAAAAACACTAGAAAAGTAAAAACAAATTTATAGGATTCAGTTGTTTAATTCCATTCTAATAAAGATAAAACAAAATATTTCATTTAATATTACAATGAACTAGCATTTGACTTCATAATTTCAAGTATAATTTATGTTGAAATCCAGATAGTAAACAATATTTTAATAAAATTTATGGAACTCTAATCAATAGCTTGTTTTTCTATACTGATCAAGCATTAATCCCAAAGGTTTTTTTTTTTCCCCCTGGAAAATAGGTTTATTATATGAATACAGCAAATTTCTATGCGTTCAAAACCTTTGTTATCCGTATTCTCTACAGACATTAAAAATCTCCAGTGTAAGATTTTAAAAAATTTAATTACACGACTGTTTTATTGTGAATTTCATTTAAGGGAAACATCTAAAGTTTTTTTTAATATCATCCAAGGTATATTTGGATGCTATATAGCGAACATAACAACTTTAACTTATTTTAATGTTTGTCGTGTTTCTAATAAAGTTATTTCGGACATTTTAGAAAAAATATAATTTTTTCTAAGAAATTAGAGGTGTGGAAATCATATATATATATATATATATATATATATATATATATATATATATATATATATAATTTTTAAACCACTCCTATTATTTAGTTATTTCAAAGAGGAAAATTCTGGAATATAATGGAGCTCAACATTTTCTGTTCTTTTAAGAAACTGTTTTGCAGTTTCTTAAAAGAATAGTTATCATAGAAACATCATTAAAATCTACTGAATCAAAAATTCCTACAATACAAAAGCATTTTCAAACGAATATTTAAATTGTACTGATAATCATATTTCAATTTAAAAAAATTGTAAAAAAATATGTTCATGTCTAATAGTGTCTTGTAAATAATTTAGATTCTTTATGACATCAAGCATTTTATTGTTCATATTATAATAACGAATTTTATGTGTTAGCTTTTTTTTCTCTTCCTACTTCAAGTAATTCATTTTTTTAACCTTTTA
>BMAW01085360.1:268646-303143 GCA_019974015.1 Nephila pilipes | reverse complement strand
TATTTAATATTCATATGGCTGCCATTTTCATTTCACCAGTTCAGATTGATTTTACCAGTTCGATTCTATGGGATAATAAGAATACAACCCTTCACTTCTGGAGAAAAAAAAGTACTTATTTTGCTCAACATGATGTATTTATAAAAAAATTCAGTAGATAGTACAACGTCACGTAATAACGCACATATTTTGACGCTGCACCAAGATGTAGACGCCAGGGCATCTTAATTCTTTTTTTTTTTTTTACTTTAATATCTATGTACAGATTTGGATTATTTTCATCAACATTACTGTCCAAGATTCATTCGTTACTTCACCGTCCTGGCTGTCGAATCATCTTTCTTTTCATCGCGGCTATTGCTACAAATAAAAACCGGCCCAATGAAAAAAACAGCTGATAACATCTGCTGCAAAAGCTAACCCATAAAGAGCCGCAATTCTCTTTCGAACTTCAAGAAACAACCAAAACAAGCAAACTTGTGCACCCGCTGCGTCATATATTTAAAGAGCCGCCGCCATAACATACCTCTTTAACAATTACCCCCTTCTAATGTAGAAGAAATCAAGCCCATAGCACTTGTGCGTCAGTACCAAATAACCTAACCTCATATAAATTTCACAGTATTGTAACATACATATAGTAACATAATTAAAAAAAATCAAATAAAACTTTCTCAAGAAGCGTATCTCAATTATTCCATTCTGGACGTATAAGACACTCAGGTAACGGCTATCGCCCGTGATACGCTGGGGAGAAACAGAGTTAAAAAGAAGAGTTTTTTTTTTTTTTTTTTTAAAAAAAAAAAAATATATCACTATGTGAGCCATATTTTAGTGTTCAATTTCAAAATGCATCATATTTTTCTAAATAAATAATCAAATGGGAAAAGAAGCATAAGTAACAAGAAAACAAGTTAATATAATGCATTAATAAAAAAAATAAATTCATAAAACCTTTGGTCAAATCCTTTAAATCTGGTATTTGTTGCCGTTCTGTAAGAATGATTATTTAAATAAGTGATATTTAGATTCACGAATTTTATTGTGGAGTAAAAAGATTTGCATAATAAGTTGTACCCAATTGAAATCAGACTGTTATTGATTAATTAATTGTTTCATTAACTTCTCTGAAAAGAAACAATATGAAAATTTTTTGTGACTGGACCTCATGTTTGAACTTGATCAAGTGACGACGATGACCAATTGAACTCGGTCCCACCCAATGAAAACTTCACACTACGCAATCTTGAGGACACTGAGCCTCGACAAGTTTAACATGCATCAGCAAAATCTGCAAAGGAGACTGGAGGTTAAGCTTTACGCTTTATTAGGCTTGCGATTCTATGATTTAAGTTGAGTTTACAAAGGAACTGCAATAAATGCAATTTTTTAAAGATAAAAAATAAATAATTAATTGATCAGTTTACATTGTACATACTTCATTATTTGGAAATAAATTTGCAACTTCTCATTTATGTTTCTATTAGTGGTTTTAGAAAATTTATGTTGTATAAAAATGTTATCGAGGAAAGTTTTATAAATTTAACTAGTAGTTTTTAACATAAAGCTTTCAAATTTTCTTCTTAGATTGTATAAAAATAGGATAATTTCATACTTTCATGTCGCAAAGATAAATATTACTAATGCATATAAAACCATACTTAAAATAGTTCAGCTCCAATCTTTTCTCGTATCAATTAAAACCTATGAAACTTCTTTAAAAAATTTATTTGTAAGTTATAATGCAATTTGCGAAATAATTTACTCACAAGTAGTATCCATAAATTTTGTTTTTGAACGGAGGTACAAAAATGTATTAAAATTATTTATTAAATATTGGAATACTTTGATGGACATTTTTGTGATTTTACACTAAACACAATATGTTCAAATTAATATTCCGTTGCATTATAAATTTAGGAAGAATGTGTATTAGTGTATACACTGACAAATGGTGTGTCTTTTACAAGAATTAGGCTGAACCAATTTTATAAAATTATAAGAAAATAGTTATGTTCTACCATGGACACACATAAATTATGCATTCCAAAAGAAAAAAAACTTCATCTTACAAAAAAAATAATTATTTAAAATTTTAATTATTTTTAAAATATTTTAATGTTTTTATAATTCTCCTTTCTGAAGTAAATTTTAATATTTTTGAGTCATATATTTCTTATTTCGTCGATTTTTTTTATTCACAATTCGAGCATTGTGTTTGGTTCTAATAGTGTTTTTTACAGCTTTTGCAATTATTTTATTCTATCAGACGTTACGAAAAACTATTAAAAAAAAAACAGTTATACACGTAATTTTTTTGGCGTATTTTAAAAGGAATTATGTATCAAAATCCTTATATGGTATGAGTAAGAATAATTTGATACACATTATACTGATAGTAGAAAAAAGATTTGGGTGTAAAATTGTAAATACACTTGTAGTCGTAAGAAAAATTAGAAACAAAAAAAAAAAAAAAATTCAAAAATTTTTAAAGTCAATGAAATAATATGGTGCACTCTGTGAAAGATAGTTAAGATAATGCGCTAAATAATACAGCTGGAACATGAAAGATTACATAAATTTATAAAAGTTCTAAATTAAAATAAGATGATTTTTTTTTCTTTATTATTCTGTCAATTTTAGGAGTATCGTTTCCTCTTAAGTTTACATGCATAAGTTATTCAAAATGGAGAAATATATTTTGGAAACAGCATTCAACTCATCCCTGATAATTTTCTTTACATAATAGCGGAAAAAATTAAATCTTTATCAAAGAAGTTTCAATTAACTATAAAATACTTTATGCAGAGAAGAAAATAATAATACTTTTAGTTATACTCTAATAGCAGTATCGAAAATGGAAAAAAAAGGGAGTTTTTTTACAGCCAACAAAATTCAAACATATATTGAATGAAGTGAGTGAGTAGGTAAGAAAAACCGATTCTGCGGCAAAGGCACCAGACTGCGCAGAGCCAGGCAAGTGCACCAGGTGGAGCAGGCTTCTGCGCAGGCGGGAGGAGTCAGGGATGAGTTGTTTTACGGGCTGCGTGCCGTACGATCCGGGAATTGGAAATTATTTTGCAGAGGCAGAGCAGGCAGAGCGAAAAGGCTGCAGAACGGTAGTCGAAAAGTTGAGTTGTTTTGCAGGCTGCACCAGGCGGAGGTCGAGAGTTGGGGATTGTTTGCAGGCGGAGCAGGTGCGCAGAGTGGGAAAATCGAAATTGATTGTTTTCTCCTGCTACAGTTTGGTTTTGGTTTTTCCGAAACCGTGACGTAGTATACTCGCTAATCAGCGTGAATAAGGTGACGATTTAACGCTTGTCTGCTTGTCTGATCTTGATTCTGAATGGCGACTGGGTATGGCTGCGTCATCAGGGTTTTGAAATAACTACTAAACCCGTGTGACGTAATAGTATACTCGTAATCAGCATGGAGCAGGTTACGATTTAACTTATCTTAACATGCAATCTTGAATTCTACCACA
The DNA here is from genome assembly GCA_019974015.1 of Nephila pilipes. Taxonomy (NCBI): domain Eukaryota; kingdom Metazoa; phylum Arthropoda; class Arachnida; order Araneae; family Nephilidae; genus Nephila; species Nephila pilipes. The sequence goes on along the minus strand of BMAW01085360.1, from coordinate 299,659 downwards.
AAGATAGGTGACTGAATTATAACGCACACCATCAGGGTTTGAAATAACTACTAAAATAATAATTTTAAGTATAAGGAATGTTAAAATATGCATGATTGCCACCTATTGATTAAAATATACACTAAGTATTAGATTTGTGAAAAGTAGTTAAGAAAACAAATAGCAACTCAAATAAAAAAGAAATATCCGATTCAAACTCGCAGCCTCAGAACAAAAATGTCTCCATAGGACAATAGTTTTTTTTCAATACGCTAACCATTGTCCTATGAAGGCATACAGACATGAAGAAAACTTATGTTTATAATCTAATGGGTGATTTAAATACGCATTCGAAGCAGATAGTTTATAAAATTGTTTTAAGCATTTCCTTAATTAAAGTGAAATAAAAAAAATATTTATTTTATAATGTTTTTTAATAACAATTTGTAAATTTAATTCAGTATAATGATTACACATACACAGTAAAAATACAAATAGGTGTTTATTCAGAAAAATAACATTTTGTGATACGTTTACATTACAATCCTTCTTCACATTACAGGACAACAACTTTTAAGATTGATTTTCAGTATAATGATTACATATGTTCAGTAAAGATAAAATAAATTGTTTGTTACAAAACAGCATTCTGTAATAAGTTTTACATTACAATTCTTTATTTACATTAAAAAAAATCATTATTGTGTATTTAATAAGATCATCGGATTTTATGTCATACTGTTCATTATGAATAAGTCCAAAACCATTAACGATAATGTCACGTGGGCAAAATTAGTAATGCCATCACCATTAACAAATCTTTTTGTCATCTTTTATATGATAAACAAAGTTTCATTTTTGTTTATAGATTGTATTGTGAATGAAATTTAGATCTATTAAGTTCATGTCAACATATTTTAATTTTTTGATTAAGAAGACGATCTTTGTAGTCAGTCAAATGTTATTTTATTTTTAAGTTTGTTTTTAATCCCTTTTTAACCTCTTTTCCAATCTTATTGTTTTGTTTTGTATGCATACATTTTTGATTTTAATCTACATATTCTGTCATAATATTTCCTTGTTTTCATCTTTCATTTTCGATGACTTTTTTTTTGTTTACAAAAGAGTAAATTATAAACGTTATTTTATGTAAGTGGAAGTGTCATACAAGTTAAGTCATCTTTCATGTCACTGTAAAAATCATCAGTCTTTGTTCATATATAAAAGAATCTGTATCAGTGTACATAGAGCTTTATTTTGGAGTCATAACGGTGCTTCACATATACTCATAATGAAAAGATGCAGAACTTTTGATAAAGTCTAAAATTGTCGACTTCCTACATGTAGTAGTTTGAAAAAATTTGATGTTGGATTTTTTTTTTTAGATGAACGGCCATTAAGTTTTTCAGAAAATATTGTGTGCGACGATTAAAATTTGATTTCGCTAATTAACTTTCGAACTTGCTCTTCTATTTGATAAACGGATATCTACCCTCCTTCTTACATTTTCCATCGTTTTCTCCCCGAATATGCTATTATTCATTGGTTATAAAAAAATCCTTTTGAAAATCATTTACGGCTTTAGTTCTTAATTTAGTATTATAATCTATGTAATTTTTTTAAGCCAAGGGTGAAAAAAATTTTTTATAAAACGATGAATTTTTTTCAAAGATTAACCTAATTTTAAATAAAGTTTTAAATTCGAATAATGGAGAACATATTTAGTTTTTGGTTTCCAAAGTAGTTAAAAGTCTAGGTTCTTTACAATTAGGTGGGGTTTATTTTCAGGGGGGCAAGGGAAAAATCTGAATGTTTGTGTCATGCAAATCAGGGGGGATAGTCAGATCTACTTCCAAGATGTAACCTACATCTGATTCATCTGATAAATTTAAAATATCACCAGTAGTTAAATTATTATCCTCTGAAACAAAATCTTTTTAAGGGTAGTCTTTACTCATTGCGTAATACGTACAGAGTGTTGCGTCAAGGTACATTAAATATTTTTATTTCATCATCTGGATTAAAATTAGGCATATATTTGTTGTTGCTATAGCATAACGATTGCAACATTGACTAATACACCTCCTCTTACACCATTTTCTATAAAAGAAGCATGTCGTAATAATCTGTGAACAGTTCGATAGCTTCTGCTGAATCTTTAATAACATAGCATCCATGATAATGCTGGGGTGGTAAAATACTGTGGTCAGTATTTATAAGTTTGTATACATATTTTTCTAAAGTTTTTCAAAAGATCGGTTAACAATAGGACATCTGTTTTTTACATATAGATCACAGTACCAAGATTACTTAAATTAAATTGATTAAATACTCTACATGCATGATTATAATCCTCTACACTTATAGCCTCTTCATTTAGTTCATTGTAAAATTTACTTCTAATAGGTAGTAAACAGAATCTTTACACAAAACTGTCAAAATAATCATACGGAAAAAAACTCCTTTTCTTAAAGTAAATCCTTTTCTGAATCAAAATATTGTTTCATATATTTAAATTCATCTTTTTTTTTAGTGTTTTTATCAAAACACTATTTTTTAAATATTTTTTCCAAACTAGAAGGCATAAATTTGAAGAATCTAAAACGTAGCTGAAAATGTTTGAAACACTTTTACTGAAGGAAATATATTTTCTTCAGTGTTGGAATTAAGTTAATTTTACTATCATATCCTAACTCTTTTAATAAAATATGAGCGTCATACCCAGAAAGATTATGGAAGAAAACAGGCCAAAATTTGGGGGGTTTTTCATTGCTAAGTACAACTAATACAACAAGGACAAATTAAGTTTTGAGTAACATGATTATGATCCTAACGATGATGTTTCATGAAAGGTTTTGATCACAAACATAACAATTTTAGCATTATCTGTTACAATTGCTTTTTTCTGATTCGGTAAAAAGGAGGTAATAACGGTTTTGGGTTTTATAAATATGTTCAATTTCTATTTGCATCTTTTCAAGCTTTTCAATAAAACATTTTGGGGCATCAGTACCTCTATATACAACCGGATCCATATAATGTCATCCTTGATAACTGATAAATAGCAAAAGCCTATCGGGACATAGATGATTAAAATATATACCGGTTCCTGGGCCAGAGGGAGCGGAGGAGCTATGAGGAGCGCGAGAAGGGGAATTGGAAATTTCACTTACTACTTACCCTGGGGAGTGCCCTTACCTTTCGTTCGGACTCATCTTACCTCCCCCCCCCCCTTGATTTTTGTTGATATACTTGCTCACACTGATAAGAAAAGAATATCAGAATACGAGTTAATTTTATACCGATAAAGCAAATTGTGTTTTTTATACAAGATTAATTATTTTTATTAAAATTGAATTAGAAAAAGAAGGAATGGATATAATTTGATTATTATTATTATTCTCAAGGAAATTAAATGAGTATACTGGAAGAGATTATTTGAAGTTTTCGTGCAAAGCTGTTGGATTAGATAATAATATTCATTTTTTTTTTCCGTTTAATAAAATTAATTTAATTAATTAAATTTCCATTTCCAATTAACAGAATTAATGTATTTTAAATCTGAATTAATTAGAAGTAATTTTTCTTTCATAAGATTGCTGGATTGTATATTATTATTAAATACTTTTTCTTCTTTTTTATGAATGGAATTAATGTGATTTGATGAAAATTATTTGGAAAAAATTTTTTAGTATTATTCTGTCTTACGCACCAATTTTTACTATACTTTAAAAGTAGTATTCAGTTGAAGTTAAAAAGAAATTTGTATGCATATGCGTCACGGTATTGTATTGATTGTTATTTTTACACCCAAAGAAATATTTTTTAAAACAACCTTTTTTTTTTTTAATTTCACCTTCTTACGTTAACCTTATTATTACATATCTTCTAACATTTTATGAAAATTCTAATAAATATACTATAGAAACAAAACTTTGTTTAATAGCAAATTTAATCGCTTATTTTTTTTTTACACTAATACATAGGACTATATTCTTTGAAGACTGACATATTTCTTGTCTAATGTGATTCTATAAATACTCAATAGAAGGTTTTATTTTAAAATTTATTATACAGCAATTTTTTTTTATTATAAATATTGCATTCTCCTTTAATTTTTATTATTTCCCCTACACTTTAGATTTTTTCAAGCGCACTTCTTTTCTTCATACATTCTTGTTTGATGAAAAGGTTCAGTGATTATTTTCATAATGCATGTTTTTTTTTAACTACATTCAGAAAAGTTAAAAGGACTTAACTCAATTTATATATTCTGATTAAATTTAGACTTCGGTGCTTAGTGTTGAAACCAAATAATGAAAAATTACATTTGATCATCATTAGGTTTATTGAAAAATTACTATATTACTGCTAATATTGAGAGAAAAATATCAGTTAAATTTTCTTCAGGTCTTTTCCAAACAAATTTTATATGAATAGGTAAAATAAATTTAATAACAGTTTTTTTTCTTTTTAAGCAATGTGTTTTGATTATATTCTTTGGAAACAACAATAAATATCTTATATAAATTAATTCAAACATTACTTTCTATATTTCCTGTTACCAAATTTGGTTGTCATCATCAGGTTCAATTGTTTATTATTTTACAACTTAAAAGAAACTGTTTTTTAACACCAAAAATTTTGGGAACTCACTAATGTACTTTTTTACCTTCTTACGTGATCATTATTACTTCTTTATTATTTGATCATTTTAGAGAACTCAGTAATGAATACACTATTTTACAACTGAGATATTTTTTAAAAAAACTTTTTGTTTTACAATTCTAATAAATATCAGAATATTTTTTTGTTGTTTAGAGAAAATTTTTCTAATATATGCTTTTTTTTAAATCATTTATGATTTCAACTCTTCTGTTATTCATTCTTTCATAAGATTCAAAACAACATTATTACAATAAGGAAAAGTCAATAATTACATTTTCTGAATTTACAAATAAATTTAATCAATCATTTCGCCATTTTTCCTTTTATAAGTAAACCGTAGCGCACCGCCCGGCTGCGGCGCGCGGCAAGCGAACATGCGCGCGCGGTTGACTGCATTCTATGAAACTAACAAATTTGTACTCGTTATATTTCAAAATTTCTTTCTATATTTTTCCTGATGCAGAAAAATTGATTTAGAAACTTTAACAAGTAAAATTAGTTACCTTTTCCTTTTCTTAAGAGAATATAATTACTCTATGTTTATCATTTAAAGAAAAGCATTATCATAATGATTATATTATTTTCTATATAAGTTTATTTATTTATTTATTTATTTTTTTTTTTTTTTTCAGTTGCCTTATATCATAATATTTTGCTGTTTATGTCAAATTATAAAGATTCCGTTTAAATGCACACATTTATTATCATCATGATATTATGTATTAATTTTAGTTTTTTTTATACTTAGAAGGATTTATTAATGTGAAAATAGTTGAGGATTTTGCTCTTTCTTATGTCTTACCTTCTTATCTTTGGGATCCTGAAGACATGTTAACATTCCTTATTATGGGTAAACATATAGGAAGATGTGAGAACAGCGTGATGATTATGAGTGTTTGAAAATAGCCATTTATTAGTGATATGTGTCGCTATGAAAATAACGCTGATTTTTTAAGGCATGATGGATATAACAACAACAGTCTATTTATTGTTCTTCAAATTTTCATGAGAAAATCCTGCAAACGTGAAACCACTGTAAAGTAATTGACGTATTTAAATATTTACAGCGTTCTGTTAATTCGGTGTAACCATTTTGTTCTTGCGAAAAGCCAACCACATGAAATCCGTCAAATCGAACACATTTAAAATGGTGACTAGGCAAGGAAAATTGTTTTTGGAATATCTTTTCACACCAATATTTTTTTGCAACGGAAAACAAATCAATATTTGCAACAAGACTCTCTAAGTTGAAACAATCAAATGGTAAAAATAAACGCGTTCCCAGAAAATTGCATCTAACGATATTGACGAATTGAAACGTACACAGATTTTCCTAAAACCAATTCCAGCCAAAAAATAGCAATGTGTAGAAATTGTTAGAATCATCTGAACAAGAAAAAAAGAGCATTCTTGTTGAACAACTTCTATATTTCTGTTGATAAATTTGCTGGGTTTTCTTGTTTTTTTATGTTTACTATGGTATACTAATATAGCATGCAAAATAAAAATAATAAGAATTTTATAGTTTCATATATAGAATACAGTTATTGCATAGTTAGCTCAAGTGATAAAAAAATTACAGAAAAAGAAAAATTCACATCATCATATTCCGTAATCGATAGCATAAATAGTTATTTTCATGTAAGTTTTGAAAGGGTTCATTATAAATGTTGAAAATAATAAGTACCAAAAGAAATGATTAGTTAAATTTATTTTTAAATTCAGAAAATGTAATTATTCCATAATTAGATGTTTCTATATTAAACAAAAATAATCTAATTTATTCAGAATACATTAATTCCAGTTACTGCATTTAAATTAAACTAAATGATATCTAATCACATTACTTTTATTATTTATGAAAAGAAAACCTATTAAGTTTATACTTAGAAAAAAACATAGATAACAGAATATTTCTGAGGGTTTCTTTTGTTCAGGCTACAAAAAAAAAATTAATGTTAGAAAAAAAAAAATCTAACTGATAATCAGCTGTATATTAACATTATAAGAAATAATTTATCATTTCACAAAAATAATAGAATTTTATGATTTCATATAGAATACAGTTATTGCATAGTTAAAAGCTCAAGTGATAAAAAATTACAGAAAAGAAAAATTAAATCGCATCATTTTTCATTAATCGATAGCATAAACTAGTTATTTTTCATGCTAAGTTTAGAGGTTCATTATAAAATGTTGAAAATGGTGGCACGGTCAAAAGAAATGATTGATTAAATTTATTTTAAATTCAAATATAATTATTGACTTCTTTTCCTTATTGCAATAATATTTGCTTTTAAATCTTATAGAACCGAATAGCAGAAGAGCGGAAATGTAAATGATTTAAAAAAAAAAAAAAGCATATATTAGAAAAATATTTCCTAAACAACAAATACTCCGATATTTAAGGAATTGTAAAACAAAATTTTTTTAAAAAATATCTCTTACAAAATAGTGTAGTATTCGTACCGAGTTCTCTAAAAAATGACTAAATAATAAAGTAATAATGATCACGTAAGAAGAGTAAAAGTACATATTAGTGAGTTCCAAAATTTTTTGTGTTAAAAACAGTTTCTTTTTTAAGTTGTAAAAAATAATAAACAATTCGGAACCTGACATTTTATCAAATCAAAATTTCTGTACATCAAAATATAGAAAGTAATGTTCAGATTAATTTAAGAGTACAAGATATTTATTGTTAATTTTAAAGACTATAATCAAAACACATTGGTTAAAGAAAAAACTGGTAAATTTATTTTACCTATTCATATAAAATTTGTTTGGAAAAAAAGATTCTTGAAGAATTCTAACTTGATATTTTTCACTCTCATTATACCATGGCTTTGCCGCTTTGTAATACCGGCTTTGCTTTAGAACGGTTTACTTATTTAAATACAAAACCTGTGACCATGCACAAACTATAAAAGCCATACATGCAAAACACTTTCGCCAGCAAAGCAAAGCGCAAAGCCGTAAAAAACCGCTTGCAAAAGCCTGCCTGCCATTGCTCCGCTTTGCCCGTAGCGCAAAGCTGGCAAAACGCCAGTAAAAGCCGTCCACTTGTGGCCGCCGCGGTAGCACTGCCCGTAAACGCGCAGCGCGGCACCATGGCAAAACTGCCACGCGCCGTGGCAAAACGCCGATGTATAATCATTACATGCAAGTGACGCATATGCCATACAAATTTTTTTCTTTAGCTTCAACTGAATAATACTTTTGAAGTATAGGTAGGTAAATAAGACAAGATACTAAATTTTCTTCCAAATAATTTTATTCAAATCCTATTAATTCCATTCATAAAAAGAAAAGGAAAAAAAAGTGTATTTAATAATAATATCCAGCAATCTTATGCGAAAAGAAAAATTACTTCTAATTAATTTAGATTAAAATACATTAATTCTGTTAATTAAAATGATTTAATTAATTAAATTAATTTTTTATTAAAAGCAAGAAAAAAAGAATTTAATATTATTATCTAATCAACAGCTTTGCACAACTTTCTGTCATCTCTTCAAAGTATACTCTATTTAATTTCCCTTGAGTAAATAATAATAATAATTCAAATTATATCCATTCCCTCTAATAATTCAATTTTAATAAAAATAATTAATCTTGTACAAAAACACAATTTGCTTATCGGTATAAAATTAACTCGTATTCATTATTCCTTTCTTATCAGTATGTGAGGTGCTATATCAACAAAAAATCAAGGGGAGGTATGGGGGGAGTCAGACGAAGTGAAATTTACTACCCCATATCGGTAAGTAGAGTTGAAATTTTACCCCCCCTGCTCGCGCTCCTCATAGCTCCTCGGCCTCTGGCCCAGAACCGGTATATTTTAACTACTCATGTCCCGATGGTTTTGTATTTTATCAGTTATCAAGGAGGACATTATGGATCCGGTTGTATATAAATTACTGATGCCCCAAAAATGTTTTAATGACTTGAAAAAGATGCAATAGAAATTGAACATATTTATAAAACCCAAAACCCATTCTTACCTCTTTACCGAATCAGAAAAGCAATTGTATGATAATGCTAAAAATTGTTATGTTTGTGATCAAACCTTTTCATAATAATATCAGGTTAGGGATCATAATCATGTTACTCAAATTTAATGGTCTTGTTGTAATAGTTGTAATTTAGCAATGAAAACCCCCAAATTTTTGCCTGTTTTCTTCATAATCTTTCTGGGTATGACGCTCATATTTTTTTATTAAAAGTTGGGATATGATAAAAACAAATTAACTTACTTAATTCGAACACTGAAGAAAAATATATTTCCTTCAGTAAAAAGTGTTTCAAATGATTTTCAGCTAAAGTTTTAGATTCTTTCAAATTCATACCCTTCTAGTTTCTGGAAAAAATATAAAAATATAGTGTTTTTGATAAAAGCAGATAGACTAAATATATGAAGTAATATTTTGATTCAGAAAAAATAGGTTACTTTTAAAGAAAGGGTTTTCAATATGATTATTTCGACAGTTTTAAAATGTAAAGATTCTTATTTACTACCTATTAGCCATTTTGTGAACTAAATATAGAGGCTATAAGTGTAGAGGGATTATAATCCATGCATGTAGAGTATTTAATCAATTTAATTTAAGTAATCTTGAGTGAATACTGTGATCTATAATAAAACAGATGTCTATTATTAACCGATCTTTAGAAAACTTTAGAAAAATATGTATACAAACTTATAAAGCCTCTCTGACCCCTGTTGGTACTTTTACCACCCAGCATTATCATGGGATGCTATGTTATTAAAGACTAAAGTAGCTATCGAACTGTTCTGAATTACGACATGCTTCTTTTGCGCCAGCGCTTGCGCGCGGCAAGTAGGGTAGATATCCGTTTATGTTCAACAGAAGAACAGCTCGAAAGTTAATGTGAAATCAAATTTTAATCGTCTTTAATATTTTCTGAAAACTTAATGATTAATCTAAAAAAACCAATATCAAATTTTCAAACCAATACATGTGGAATGACAATTTTAGACTTATCAAAAGTTCTGTATTCTTTTCATTATAATTATATGACTTCAGATTATGACTCAAAATAAAACTCATACTGATACAGATTCTTTTTATATATGAAATAAAGACGGAAATGATTTTACAGTGACATAGAAAGATGACCTTAACAGCAACGACACTTCAGCTATGACAAAAACAACGTTTATAATTTACCTCTTGTAAACAAAAAAAGTCATCAGGAAAATGAAAGATGAAAACAAGAAATATTATGACAGAATATGGCAAGTTAAAATCAAAAATATGTCATACAAAACAAACAATAAAAGATTGAAAAAGAGGTTAAAAGGGATTAAAAAACAAAAACTAAAAAAATAAATAACATTTGAGGACTACAAAGACTGGCTGCCTTCGCCAATCAAAAGTGCAAAATATGTTGACATGGAGCAATTAGATCTAAATTCATTCAATACAATCTATAAAACAAAACAAACTTGCTTTGTCATATAAAGAATGACAAAAGATTTGTTAATAGTGATGGCATTACTACTCTTGCCCAGCTGGACATTGGTCGTTAACGACTGGACTTATTCAGCGAACAGTATGAGCATAAAATCCGATGATCTGATATTTTAATAATGTGATTTTTTTTTAATGTAAAATAAAAGAATTGTAATGTAAAACTTATTACAGAATGTATTTTTGTAAATAAACAATTTATTTTACTATCTTTACTGAACATATATAAAATGTATACTGGAAATCAATTTTAAAGTTGTTGTCCTGTATTATGAAAAACGATTATAATGTAAAACGTAATACAAATGTTATTTTTCTGAATAAACAATTTACTTTGTATTTTTACTGTGTATGTGTAATCACATTATACTGAATTAAAATTTACAAATTGTTATTAAAACATTAAAATAAATATTTTTTTATTTCAAACAGGCGACAGCGGCGGCGGCATCTTCGCGCGGCGCTCGCGCTGCTCGGCATCGCGTCATCATATCGCGTAAACATCGCGCGGCAATGGCGCCAGCGCGTCAGCAATATGGCGCGGCTCAGCGGCGCAGCGCATCGGCATAACATCGCGCTGTCGCGCGCCATATCCGGCGCGCATATCTTTCTGCGCGTAAAGCAACATAAGCATAACGCATCAGCGGCATCAACAAACATCAAAATAACGTCATAGTAGCTTTCTGACATCAGGCGGCGACATCGTAGTATAGCGTAGCAGCGATACTCGGCGGCGCATCATAATCAAACGGCAACATCAAAACAGCTGCCTCAGCATCGTAATGACGAAGGCGAAAGCATCATGCTGGCAGCAGCGGCTCGCGAAATATGGCGTGCGTGGCGGCATCATCGGTGGCAGGCGGCGGCGCGGCAATAATCAGCGTAAAAGCATCGCGCGGCATCGGCGGCGCGGCAGCGCATGGCATCATCGCGGCAGGCGGCGCATCAACGGCGTATCAGCATCAGCGGCGTATCAGGCTTTTTTTTAAAAAAAATTATGATAGCTAAGACAAACACCTTCAAGCATCTTATAAGTTTTCCAAATGCAAAAAAATCCCCACCCCTAAATGGTGGACAAATGGAACGAAATAGATAACAACAAGGGAAATCACAGCTGTTTAAAAAAAAAAACATTCACGAAAAATAATAAATTATACCCAAACTTAGTTTACTTTTGAAGAGGAAATAGCATACTCGCAATGTACAATTTTAAGACAGAAAGAGGCTGATTTTTCTAAAGTCATATACTTAAAAAGTAGATAAATGAAGCAAAGCGCAATTACAATTAAACACTTATATTAATTTAAAAAGTATGTTCTCATAAATATAACTTACTTCCTGCTTTTTTTTACAGTTTTTACTGCTTCAGAAAGTGTTTCATAAATGTGATGTAATTAAAGTTAAAAGTGTGTGACGTAATTAAAATTTAAAAAAAATGTCCTACACTTTTGTTTCTCTAGATTTTCTCAGTTTTCTTCCTTAAAATATTCTCTTACCAATACGATTAATGCACAGTTTCTCCAGAGTCTGATAAAAGAAATGATATATTTGATTAAAAAAATACTTACATTGTGTTTTGTAATCAGGTTTTCTAAGATTTTCAAAGGTGTGATTTTCTTTTAATGCTAAATAGGCATTTAAGAACCTAAATAAAATACTTTTAGAAAATCTGTAAATAGCTTTAAATTTTATCGAAAGTAGGATTATTTAATAAACAAATGTGATTTTTTTTTTCGCTTCTGTATACTTGAGGTCGAATGTTTTAAATTTTATTCCATCTTAGCTGCTAAAACTGGGAATAATAAATAAGAAATTTGTATAAAGCATGTAATTTGTAATTATCTTTACTTCCACTTCTTTAATCATTAAAAAAAGTTACTCGGTGGAAACATGTGGCCGCAATAGCCTAGTGGTCATGGATTCATGGCTGACAGTTTTCGTCCAGATGCTGGTTGAAGCCTTGATACTACTAAAGACCCGCCGTGTAGCCGGGGCTAACACACGTTAAATCTTAGGGGGGTTCAATGTCTTCACGTTGGCGTGGTGTGGAAGTTAGGAGAGTGGGTTGCCAGCTCAAGTGTCGTTCTCGTCACTTGATCGGGGTAAATCGCAAATAGCCCTCGTGTTGCTTCTAGAGCGATGGTAATAAAACCAAACCAAAATTCTTTTTACCTGAGTATCGTAGCAAGAATAAAAAGTGCTTATAGAAGCTTTTTTCACTTCTTTTCCGAAAAAATACATACATTACACATTAGATAAAAATAACAGTTAAAAATAAACAAGCAACTATTTGTACGATATCAACCAATATTAATGTTATATTTTTGTGTCATTTACAGAAGAGATTTTTAAAAATATCATTTTGCATATTTATCAATTAATTGCACAAACAATGGCATTTTTAATACTAAGTCCTCCATTTGTTGAGCTTAGATATCAGTTTCGTTCAGCAAACTGTTTTCGCCAATATAGAAGAAAAACTAATGATAAGATTTACTGGCAGCGTTGTTTTTTTAATACTTACGATTTTAAGAGCTTTAGCTTAATTTTAAAAAAGAATATGAGGTATTAAGAAGAGGGAGGAGGTAACCTTATTGAAGATTACATTCATTGTCGATTGATTTTGTTAGAGGAATTCCTATAAAATTCCTTCAATTATATCTTTGTATTTTTAAGTTATTATCATTTTTAATATTATATATTACTAATTTTAATTTACTTCTGGGCAAATATATGACCCAAAATTCAGATTCTTAATAGATTTCCAGGGAGATAGGGTGTAAAAATAAAGAAAGTTAAGAACTTTTGAATTATTTGCATCTGGTCATTCTACCCCACCCCCCTTTTTGCCGAAGGCATGTCTTTTCTGAAAGAGATTGGCTTTCTGACCCCGCCCCAAGGAACAGCATTTTCTAAAAGCCTTCAAGCTGATTTTTCCCCTGTAAACTTCCGCTGCACTGTGTCTGGACGGCGCCAAAAAATGTTAAATGAAAGCAGACCAACGATACCACTTCCCTCAAAATGTGTGGTCAGTCTGTTGCGGTCCCTTTTAGATCATATATTAGCTTTCCCCCTTTGACGGGAGCAAGGGATTTTAAAGGGAAGTGCGATTGAAACGAAAATGGAAAGTTATTTTTTGTTAGCTCTCTTCTTTTTAAGGGAGAAAAATTAAAAGGGTATCGGTAGTTAAAATGCTCTTGGTTTTGGTGGGATTCAATGAAAGTAATTTTCACAGGATTGAGAGAGAAAGCGTGGATTCCATTGCTGTGTGCAAAAATAGGTTAGGCTTGAATAAGAGGATTTCTGTAGTTAGTTCGTAGCAGCGTCTAGAAAGCAATATGAGTGTCGATTTGAAGATTCGAAGGTCTGTGTTTCTAATGTATGAGTCAATCACAATCGTGGGAATCTTTTCTTCTTGTCAGAGGGAGTACCGAATCTGACTTGGCATTGCCAGTTTGAGTGATGGTTATATTGAATGTTTGTTGATACTGGTAAGGATGTAAAATATAGCTTCTTGGAACTTTTTATCTTTCTTATAAATTCTCAAATATTTTAGTTACCAGTAAAATTTCTTCGTTTCCCGCCTTAATAGCGTAATTGAAATTGATGAAAAAAAAATTTAAATTATCTAGTATGTTTTTGTATCACTTGGTAAATATTATCTTAAAAATATTTAATGTGTATTCCTAATAAAATGTATCTATATATATTTACCAATAGATTTTAGAATGCATTCTTGTTTTGCTGTTATTTAAGAGTAAGGGAATGATATATTCTTATTTATTCTATTTTATGATAACTAATAATAAATGTTTATAAATATGTAGACAAAACTTTCTTTAAATGTGTGTGTGAACAGTTAAGACAGAGAAGAATTTTTTTTTTTTACAAATTATCACCTGTGCGAAAAAACTTTTGTGATCTTATATAAGTATAAATTTGATTATTTATTTTAGTATAAATTGTCCCTTATTTCTTAAAAATATTCAATCTCTCAGCGATAAGTTAATAATAATTTCTCCTGAAAACTTTTACCTTTTTTATACATTTCATTCATTTGTTTTATTAATGTCGAATACTTTACATATTATAGTTAGAAGCAAAATTAAGGAGGAAGAAAGTGGGAGGTTTTTATAGAATAAAAAACCATAAATAATAAATTCTTTATTCCTCAGGTAGACTTATTAAGAATGCTTTGCTTTTCAAATGGAATTTAGTAAAAAAAAATGCCATTGTTAATAAAATTTCATAAATTAATTTCTATTGAAGAATGGTTTGTAATAATATTTATGAAGAAAAAATTGCCTAGAAATTTTGAACATTATTATTATTATTATTTTTAAAAGCGTTTTATGTATATATAAATGTATGAAAGTTTAAATTTATTGTTTCTTATAATAATAAGAGTGATTATTTTAAATTAGACAGAAATAAGTACTTTGCATGCTTTTGGAAAATCATAGAAATAACTTATATATTCGACTTTATACTGATCTGGAATATGTCCAATACTTATAATTATTCATTTTTTCATGCATCTAAATTCTTAATATTTTACTGTTCCAATTTACAGAAGAAAGTGTTCCCTTTGATTCAAATCATGCAATATTCTGGAGGCAAGTTTCATTTAATGTAACTCTCACATTGTTATCTTTCAGAGCATTGTCAAGTCCAGTTCACTTTTTGCTTATTCTTTTATGGTACGTTTATAAAATATTTCATCCATAAAATGTTTCTAAAAGTTATTCTGATAATTAATATGCTACAATGCATATTTTTACTAAATACTTAGTATTTTGTGTGCACTTTTTATTACATTTTTTTTTTTTTTGGCATATTAAAATATTTCTCTGTCCTTTTTAAGATTTAAGAATTTGCTGTCAATTTTAGCATTTTCGTTCCGAAAATGAAAAATTACCGTACGATAACATTTCATGATTATTGAATTTATAGATTTTCATTGCAAAAGCTACGAAAATTTTTAATCGAATTTTAGGTTATTGTAATCATTACTTTCATTTTTTGGAGAGCTTATAACGAGAAATAATATATCTGATATAAATTTTGATAGAATAGCTTAATTTATTTATTTTGTTATTTTCAATGAAACTTAATAATGTAACTTAATTTAGAGTAATTTTTTTAATGTTTCAGATGCATCCTTCATTAGAAAATATAAATGTACGAAAATAAAAATACGAGAATAATCTTCAGTAATCCAATAATAACGAAGGAAAAAAAACTCAATTTCAATTTTAAAGGATAAAAATTATTTATTCTAGTACTTACGGTGTTGAAAATCACAATTTTTTTTTACAATTTTAATTACTTTAATTTCGATTCGCTATTTACTACACAGCTTCAATATACTTCTTGAAATTGGTAAGCATTTCTTTAAAAAAAAAAATTTCGGTTCATTTAAAATATCAAACAAAACTTTCAGGTAAGCAGCAAGAAGATAGCTGGAGCGCGATTAAGCCGATCTATTTACTTTTATTACATAATTAATTTACTTCTTCAAATAGGTAAGCGTTTTCTTAAAAATATTTTTCAATGGTTCATTTTAATAGCAAGAAGATGGCTGGAGCGCAGTTTAGACGACAACGCTTTTCAGAAAACAAGACCGTTTGAAAAATGGTAAACATCCAGAAAAACAGTGTATTACTACGCAGAGAGTTTTCCCCTCGGATCGTCTTGCGCACGGTTGCTACAAACTGGTTTCTCCCAAGGACAACACCTTGGCGATCAGCCTTCAACTAGAAATTAGGATTTGGCGGGGAAAAATCTTCTACCCCGTAAACTGAAGAATCCCCAGAAAGTACTCCAAATATTTATTTAATTGTGAAATTACGTTGTTGGTGTAGCCAATGGACTAATCTGATCCATGAGCCCCAAAACACTCAAAATATCAAAAAAAGAAGAAAAGAAGAAGGGACACTTGCTCATGTCCTTCCTGGAAACCCAGACAGAAAGGAAAATGTTTCAGGGAAGGACTGATTACAGTTACAATTCTTTCTAACGTAGAGGATCTAATTCTCCTGGTCAAAATTGATGCATCTCAAGTGACCACTCAGAAATCTTGATTGTAGTCTGATTGACCCCATTATCCTAAAAAACAATGACTCTAACCGACAATACAAGTCACGTGTGTTGTAGGAGAAAGACAAGAAGGTTGAAAGAAAATTTAATTCCTGTGCAAGTCCCTGGAAAAGTTAAGATGATAGAAATTAACCCTTTCAGAATGGCACACCTTGGTGTAGAACGATCCCTGGGGACAGAGGAGATTCGAAAGGAACTGTCGCATGAACTAGGGTTTTGCGTCGCTAAGCCTAACTTTAGAAAAAAATCACACAAAAAAAGTTTTGTCCTAATATTATAATTTTCGTTAACATTTTAATTTATTAATTAGGGTGTTATATATTTTAAAATTAGCATTTTTAATAATCTTTTTTTTAATTTATAGAAAAATGTATATAAAGAAATACTTATTTTGAGAAATAATTTTCAGAAGTGCTATTGAAATTATTTTGAAGTTTTACTGTCAAAAACATCAATAAATAATATGAAGTCCAGTGTGGTAACTCGCGAAGAAACGCAACGTCCTGTTTTATCCATCTCTGACAAAATGTCCTCATCAGAATCACTAGAAATATTCTTTTCAAACCTTTTAAAAAAATTAATCCCCCTCTCATCATTAATGGATCATCGACGATGTGAGTATATTTTTCTGATAAACAAAGCTTTCTCGCAATTATAAACAGGAGTCAAGATCTTCCGAAGTAAAAAGGGAAGTAAACAAAATACTTCCAAAAGCAATGCAAAGTCAAACAGTACTGACGATACAGCTTTGAAAAGAAATAAAAAAATACATAGCAAAAACAATTAAAGAACATTCAGTGAAAAACCAGAAACGCGAATGTGCATCACGTGGAAGTTTAAAGAGATGAGTTCAGATTGCTTATATTATGCTTTCCTTCCTCCCTCTCAACAGATGGTGAGATAATACTGAATTGAGACAGACTATGATCAAACTGAAGGTCAAGATCTTAAAACTACTATTTAGTTCAAAAGTAATGGTCACAGCGCGTCATTTGGAGATATTTAGAAAACGTTCGGCCTTAAAATGCAAATACACATCGTTCGGCTCCTGAGCTCATTCTCCAGTGATCTGTATTTGGTGCGTTCGGCCGTGAACGACGATGGCGAGTGATGCGTATATGGAACGTTCGTCCCGAAAGGGTTAAAGGCATTGAAGTGGCCTCTTTATCTTGAGTATCAGCCACTTCGTTACCGCTGATGCCAATATGAGAAGGAACCTACTTTAGATGTGCATCATGGCAGAATAAAATTTTTGGTTTTAGATCAGTATAAACACACACACACAGAGAGAGAGAGAGAGAGAGATGTTTTTTTTACTGTCATCAGTGAAGATTTGCAGAGCTTTCGAGGAAATACTGCTAAGTGTTTCCAAAGTAGTTTGAAGTAGATATTCGGGTATATCACCATTTTTTGTTAGTGTGGGAGACAAGATCTGTATTAAATTTCTCTTCAGGTAGTCCTTCCAAAAGGATGAACTCAAGGTTTCAGAGAATGACTCTCAATATTTTTTAGTATTAATGAAGCAGATTTGTTTATATAGTGAAAGAGGACTATTTTTCTTTAATCTTTGATTGGTTATTCAATTTTTCAGAAAAGAAGAAGTGCTGTTAAGTATACTATAACTGTAAAGCTTATTAAAGTATTTGGTCAATCTATATTTGTGCCGTATATTTAGTAGCGATAGATCTCATTCGTAAAGAGCTATTTCAACTAGGCAGCTTTTACGTAAGCCTGCAATTAACCGGGCCGTACTCAACTGCTATCGCCCTACTTTAATTTTAAATTAATCAATTTATAATAATTAAGTTAATTAAACAAATTAATTTTAATTGTAAGATTTTAAAATTAATTATCAAATTCACACCCATTTTTGTGGTTTTCAAGAACAATTTGAAGTACAAGAGTATCTGAAAATAAACAGAGCTCTTTATGTACGCATGCAAATTTATACACTCATTACCATAAGAATTTATGCACCAAGAAAGATAAGTGATTACAAAATCAGAGCAAAATGCTCATTTATTTTAGAAAAAATTACAAGTAAATAGAGGTTTTAGTACCATATTGAGCCACCAATAGCATAAATGCATGATCTGATACTTTCAGACAATAAGGTATACAAGTCCCGTAAGATGTCCAGCGACATCTCATTTCACCTTTGCTGTAAACGCGCCTTTCATTCGATCAAACTCGTAAGCTGTCCAACTGGCCATCCTGAATTATCTCATATATGCACGATTGGTGACAAATCTGGGGAGGCAAATCAAGCAGGCTAGGATAGAATGGAAATGTAGCACAGTCAGTCCTGTGAAACCCTTGTTGTGTGTGGCAAGCATTGTCCATTTGAAAAATGGCTCCTGGGCTGAATGAATGGCAACACATGCAGTTGAAGAATGTCACTGACGTACCTGTAGGCTGTCCTGATACCATGGATCAATATTAAGAATGACCATATATCGTATGCGATGGAATCCATACCATCTCACCAGTTGTGGGAGTTATGTGCTGTTGTACAGTGAAAGCAAGATTAAGACGCTCACCACGGGACCTCTACACAGGTAAATGATTGTCATCGCACCCAAATTGAATCTGGATTCATCGCTAACGATTACTTTGTTCTATTCGGTTGCAGTCCAATCCGTTCGAGCGCGACATCGCTCCAAGCGGATACGAAGGTGAATGAGCGTCAATGGCAGTACACATAATGAACGCCACGATAGCTTGAGCCCTTCAGCCTAGCGCCTTGCGATGATAGGGACTTCTGCCTGTGTATAGATGGCGACAATACCACTATGCGTAAGTGTCGTATGATGTGACGGTCTTCTCGACTATTGGTCTGTCGAGGGAATTCTGTGCCTGGTCATCGTGTAACATACTTCTCTTTTGTCCACTGATCTCAACACCTCCTCACAGTAAAGTCAGTACGGCCAAGAGGGCGAGCTACTCACCGAGCTTACCAACCGCTTTCAATGATCCCTACAATTCTACCCCTCTCGAACTCAGACAGCGGATCATATTGTCTCCGACAGTGACGTAAAGGGCATCTCTAGTTAAAAAGCGTCCCTATGCAGCATATTAAATACACGAAAACAAGCTCTACTTACCTGTTTTATAATTCAAGGAGAAAGAAGGTCAATGACTTCTGGTGGTACTACACAATGCGCAATCACGCTGAATTTCTAAGCATTTACATATTTGTCTGGAACTTACCTTCATGCCAAATTTTATAACAATCCCACTTTTACTTCTTGGTGCCCAAATTTGTATGGCAATGAGTGTATATTATGTATGAATTTATATATATATAGGATTTTCCAGCTAATTATTAAACAATTAATTTTATTTTCCAATGCGCTGTAAAACCAGTTCCTCCGATACTCGATAGATGACTTCACGAATCAGAGTCATGTGATAAGCTCATACAACGCCACCTATTCCAGAACAAAAATTACGTGACACTTCGTTTTCGCTCTCTTTCTTTCACTATTCCGCTTCTCTTCTCCTTCGCATTACCCGCGTCTCAAGTAAACTTCGAATGCCAGAGTGCGTTCTAGTGCCCATCACCGATATGGGATAAGATTAATTAGATTGCCATCTATCCATCTCGGAAGAACTGTTTACTCCTAATAGAGACAAACTGTACATAGTTCAAAGTGTAAATATCTTCATCTCTCCGAACGAAACGAATTAAACGAAGTAAAATAAATTGAGTCTCATCACTGAATCCCTACGAAATCATAATAGAGTCTGGTAATGGAACTACCCCCCCCTAGACAAACAGCCCTTTGCGTAAGAGCAAACCATTGTAGATTCGGGATGAACAATCTCATCACCCGACATTCTACATTTATTTAAGCAAACCAGTAATTTTATGCTGGGTTTTGCATCTATTTGGGAAATCTTCACTTAGAGGGGTTGAAGGTTTTTTTCGAAACGTGCCAAAATTGCTAAACAGAGCCACTACCGTTCCAATGTGGTAGTCGTCCAATTGTCGATACGTCACACACGATGACGTAGGAAAGATCCTTAGAAAAACCTGAGTAATGAGGCTTTCCTCCGCTACATAAAAAAGTTCTATACAATTTTACCTTTTATAATAACTGTATTTTAAAAAATGAATTATTTGTATCTGTTTCGAACCCTGCTACATAAAAAAAATAATAATATATTTCTTATATTGATAGTATTTCAAAAAATTCCCTTACTAATAAAAAAAGCCCCAAATAAAGTTATATATTTTATAATTCATCATATTTACAAAAAAATACGTTCTCTCATATAAAAAAAAGTTCCAAATAAAGTTATATATTTTGTAATTCATCGTATTTACAAAAAAAATACGTTCTCTCATATAAAAAAGTTCCAAATACAAGAATATATTTTGTAACTGTTCGTATTTAAAAAAACATTGTCTAATAAAAAAAAAGATAAAAATAAAATTTTTTATTTTTTTTTTTTTAAAAAAAAAAAAAAAAAAAAAAAAATCTCTCATACATATAAAAGTTCCAAATGCATTTTTCAAATTCAAAATATTTTTTATTATTGATAGAATTAAAAAAAAATTACATTCTCTTACAAAAAAAAAGTTCCAAATGCAATTGTATATCTATCATTCCAAGCAACTGATACAATTAATGTGCCAATTTTGATTTTTGTCCAATTGTCCTTCAAGAATTCATAGAAGTTTGGTTTGGTTAGGTTTGATTAACGTCACTTTAGAAGCAACACGAGGGATATTAGCGACGGACTTCGTAATTTTGAGCCTCGGTCAAGTGACAAGGACGATATCTGAGCTGGCGCTCCTTTCCTAACTTCCACACCATGCCAGGGGAGGACTTTGAGCCATGAGAGATTTAAAGTGCATCAGCCCGGGCAACATGGGGGTTCCTTAGTGGCCTAGGTACAAACCCGCGACTCTACGAAAATACCCGACCGTGAGTCCTCTACCACAAGGCTGTTACGGCCACCATAGATGCGACGGAGAGCAGGAGACATTCGATTCCTTGAACTTTTTGTTATTTAGAAGAGTGGTGAAGCGCTCATATTGTTTATTTTATTCTTTGATAAAGTTTTATGTGCCCTTAATTTTGTTAGTTATTGTGAAGTCAACTCAATTTGTTCAATACGATTCGTCGAATATATAGGAGTGTTAAGGAAAATGTTCGTTTTGTTTATTTTTAAACTTTTGAAGGGCTTTATAGTTTTATCCATGTATAATGTTATTTATTCGTTATAAAGTTTCAAATTGTTAGTAATTTGATTTTACGCACGCTTAATGTATGCGTGTTATTATTTTTATTTCTGTAAGGGTGGTGGACAATTAAGAGTTCTCACTGCATTGGAGAAATCTATGATACGCTCCTGATGCCTAGCAAGCAACAAGACTTTGAGCCTCGACGATTTAACTATCCTCAACCTCACTATACATTGATTTTTTAAAGGACTTGAACCTGAGATCCATAGGTTATAAGAAGAATGTAGAGACTAGCGTTTAGTATTTGTTTTTTTACTGAATATTTGAAGTTAATTAATATTTACCTTACTCTAAGGTTGAAATTGGCGAACTATCTAAGGTAGCACAAAACAACTATTCCGTTGCCATTCTGAAATTTAGTATCGCTTATCCGCTTTCCCGCTCTTAAATAAGTGCTCTTCGCAAAATTTTGAAGAAATTTTGTTTGACTGAGGAATGTTTTGATTAACGCTTTGTTGATCTTCTGGCCGCATTTCGTGCTAATAATGAATGAATGTAAAGCTTAATATTTTTAGTTTTTTAATGCATTTCTTTGTGTTTATAAAAAAGTGCATTTTATATTAAAGATGTACTATTCATTTGAATTTTTTTTATGCAATTTTGTTTGAATAAGTTTTTCGAATGATTCTTATAAATCCTTAAATCTAATTCTGTCAATTTATTACAGTTTCTGATTTTATATAACCTGTTCTTTGAATTGAAAGTGTATTGACATTTTAGAATGGCTAATCATTATGATATACCATCATGGTAAGAAGACTTTTTTTCGATATATTTATATTCTTAATCATTATTTGATTTTGTCTTGTATCCCTATATAGTAAACATATTTTACTTGCACAAAAATTATGATTACAGACCTAAGTATTTTTTCCATTTAAACCCCACAAATTTTTCTGGTCAGAGGAGATGATCCTAGTTTAATTTGGCTTCTTTTGTAGCTATCACTATGTTAATTCTTAGGGAACTTGCTGGAAAATTTAGGGAAAAAACAAACAAAAAAGATTCTGAAAATAATATGTTCAGTATTCGGCCAGAGGAATTATAAAAGAAATTGACTTGGAAAATTTGTGTTAATTTTTCATGGAAAAGTGTCAAAACTTTTAATGTAATAAGAAAATTTAATATGTCTCATTTTTTGTGAAAAAATTTCAAATGCGTCTCAAAGTTATGAATATCAAGAATTAAACATAAATTTATCTTTCTGATTTAATTTGTAAATTTCAATATTGAGTTTGAAAACAGTATTGTTGACATAAGGTTATTTATTCAGTTGCAAAAAATTGTATGGTATGATGTTATAATTTAGTGCATTGAATGTTTTTATCAACATAGAATTAGTTCGTAATAGAAATTTTATCAGCTGGATGACAGAAAAGTCTACAAAAGTGTTCTCTTTATTTACTTAATAAAAGAGAATAGTATTGAAGTGAAATAAATTCAAAATAAAATTGTTTATAGCTGCTTTCATCAAAAATATTGAAGATATGATTTATACAAATACATTAATGATAATATTATACATTATCATTATGTGTAATCAACTAATTTGATTCAAAGTGTAAAATGATGTGGGTTTTTGATTTGATCTGCATTTTTTTTTCTTGAGCATTTATGTGGTTGGAGTATTTGTGAGAATAGATGAACCTAAATTTATGAATATGATAACAGTTACAGGTTGTAAAACTTTTTTTTTTGTGTCTTTTATTTAACATTCAGTAGAGTTCTAATATGCCATTTTAAGGCAAGCTATAGTGTTATATGTTTTATTATAATTGTTAAGTACTTTTTGCTAAAGTTTCTTAGAAGTTTCTTTCAATTAACTGCTATATGAACTTTTTTTTTTTATGAATTTTGGTAAATTTGTTTTGAAAAGTTCTAGATAGAATTTTAAGACATCTTGGACTATAATACAATCAAAACATCACGCTGATATAATTATATTAATTCATCCATATTCCAATATCTTATTGTGCTTTTCATTCTTGTAGAGGACTAGAAAACTTTTTAAAACTCATTTTGACATGGTTTAAACAGCAGATGGATTAATTTTATGGGAATATATAGTGATTGGGATCCATTGTTTGTTCCAGCAAATTGGGATCCATTGTTTTTATGAAAATTTAAATATTTATTTTTAAGTCTTATTTATTTATTTATTTTTGTGTATCTTGGTATGTAATTCTTAATAATTTTTAGATTTTGTTATTTAGACTCTATTTATGTTATGGAATGTCATCCAAACTCCTAGTAATTTTCTTATAATTATTCTGGAACTTTTAACAATGTAAAAAATGATACCCCTGCCTGAAATTTTAAATGAAAATATTTTATTAAATTAAAAATTTTCTTGATTTCAAATTCTATTATTAAATAATCATCAAAATTATAAATTATTGAATTATTTATGCTTCATTTATGTTATTATAATTCAGTTAAAAGGTATTGAAAAAGTAGCTAAAATTGTAAGTCTTGTATCATACATGTTTTTGATTTCCAATCATGATATGATTTCTGTAATGAATTACAGTGATATCCTTTATAAAAGTTTTTAGGATAAAACTGTGTGGATTTGTATATGCACATTTTGAATTTAATAGAAATTTTAATTACTGTGAACAAAATTATGTACTGCAAATACTATTTTAGGGCTGGAAAGCCACCTGTGGGTCTTCATCTTGATGTATTGAAAGTTGATAAATTAATACAGGTAAACTGGTTATGTTTTATTTTATTTTACTGTAACTTATAATGAAATTTTTTAAATATTTCAGTGTTTAAAGAGACCCATGGATATTTATAAATTTGACTTAAATAATTTATAGAAAATTTATGAAGTTTGTTTTATTGCAGAAAATTGTTCCTGTTATTTTCAAGCCTTTAGTTATATAGAATTGTGTATAATAAGAATGACCATTGTGAATCATTATTTTATGTATATTAAGGGCATTTATTTTTATTATAAAAAATAAATTTTTGTATCTTTTTAAAACTTATTTTTCTGTTAATTTTAATTTCAAGATGCATCATATGCTAAATTGTCATTTTTATCACCTTTTTAAGGAAATATATTTATTTATAATTGTGTTTTTACACTTTTTGCACTTTATTTAAAATTTGTCATTGTAATCACATATAGTCGTATATAGGGAAATATATAGTTACGAAAATTTCTTGGGTGCGTGGGAGTGAAAATTAATCCAATATGGAGGATAACAACAAATGATGTTTTATTCACAAAACTTCAGAATGACACACAGGTAGCATAGCTTGGACAATAACAATACTAACAGATACATATTTTTTGCACAATTTGATGACACAGATACAGGAACAAACTACACTTTTGAGGACAGTTGCAGTTGCATCGGCAACATGGGGCCGCGGTAGCCTAGTGGTCATGGCTTCAGACTAGTGGCCGGCCCTTTTCATTCAGTCGTGGGTTTGATCCTTGGCCGCTAAAGACCTGCTGTGTAGCCGGGGCTGATGCACATTAAATCTGTTGGGGCCCAAAGTCCTCCCGTTGGCGTGGTATGGAAGTTAGGAGAAGGGGTGCCAGCTCGGGTGTTGTCCTCGTCACTTGACCGTGGTTCAAAATTTCGAGGTCCGTACCCAATAGCCCTCATGTTGCTTCTAGTGTGACGTTAATATAAACTAAAACTGTATCAGTAACATTCAGCTCTCCAGCTTATTGGTTCACGTTATGGACAATCTCTGCAATAGTACTCTATTTTCCAGGGCAGGCTTGGACAATTCTTGGCAGATTCACACTGCTTCTCTGCAAATTCACACTGCACACTTCACCTCCAAGGGCTGACAACTTCCAGTCTATTTTCTCAAACAGTGACTCTTCAAAGACAGACCTCATCAGCTGATTCCCCTCTATCAGGCTCTCAGCATATTTATATCTGTCCTGGCCAGGCATGACAGCATACAGAAAATTCACGAAATGTCCGTAACTTTCTTCCTGTTCAATATTTCTCCTAGATTCCAACACATTCGTGTACTTTCCATTTGTCGCCAAGTTTCTCACCTAGTTGCCAAGGTTAATCCTCTCACTGCATTTCCTGTGATTTCCATGGGCAACGCAAAATTTGCGCTACCTGCGATTTCCATGGGGATCTATTTTTTTCCCTCTATTTAAATGTGCAATATGCTCTATTCTCGTTCATGGTTTCATTTCAGCTTTCCTATCATGTTTAATAGTATATTCAAATCTGAGTTAACAGATGACATTAATTATCAGTATTTCTGTGAAATATATAAACATGTTTTACCACATTTTGTATGCTCTTTTCAAAGCTTAAAGATGGTAGGCAGGAAGCGTTTTTGTGATAGATATAACCTACATTCTTGACGATGTTTCCCAGGAGACTAACTGCTTGACATTTTAGTAGCCATATACCCCCAATTCTTTCAAGAAAGAGCCTCATAGACAGTGTGCGGTTTGTTACTCAAAAACTACTGAAACTGGTAAAAAATTTTTGTAGAGAAACATGAATTTGGTGCAAAGATTGAGAGGTGGGACTTTGCCTCAAGCCTTGTTTCAAAGTTTATCATACTTAACTTCATTTCTAATAAATGTTTTGTAATTATTCTTCATATTTTCATTAGTATTTACTTTTGCCTTTGTATTTCATAAAATAAATCATAATTTAACCAAGATTAATTTTCAAAATTTTGCTTTTATATGATTATTCTTCAATTTCAATTTTCTCACACCTTGTTGTTTTTCCTTTGCAAGAGAACCCTTGCAGGGTAGTGTTATTTTATGTTTGTAACAATATATAATTTATTTAAGTAATATTAATGTACTTTTTATTCCTTAGAAACTCATGATTGATGAAAAGAAATGCTATTTGTTTGGTCGAAATCCAGAGTTAAATGATTTCTGCATAGATCATGCATCCTGTTCTCGAGTTCATGCTGCTTTAGTTTATCACAAGCACCTGAATCGAACATTTTTAGTTGATCTTGGAAGTAGTAAGTTTGATTATTTAGTAAATGTTATAATCTGTTTTATCAGTATCATAGTTGTAACATGTTAATATCCTGTAAAAAGGTTGGTTTTATTGCATGAAAGATATGTTGCTGATAAAGCTAATAAATTATTAAAAGTTATAAACAAATAATTTATTGTAATATTTTTAATATAAAAGTTCACAAACATGTTTTTGCGCAATAGAGAAACAAGTTAAAAATAATTTTACTTAAGTAAATTTAGAAACAAATTGTGTATTTGATTTTAATAGAGTGATGAATTGTATAACGTTTGATTGAATTTTTTTTGTTTTATTGTTAATTATGTTTTATGCTTCAAAAAACTGTAGTTGCTGTTTAAAAATGGTAAAGAAAATCTTTTTTTTTTTTTTTTTTTTTTTTGTTAATTTTTTAAAAATAATTACAGCAAATCTTCTTCTCCATTTTATTATAAAAAATAATCTTTTAAGACATTTTCTATTATGCAAATAACAAGACTTTTGATAAAAGAATTTGTACCAATTTTTAAAAAAATTATAAGTGATACTATTAAATGTATCATATATCTGGTTGGCTATTCAAGCATATTTTTTAATTTATCATTGCTGAAAGAAAAAATACTTTTGGAATACACAATAGATATTTAATGTAATGTCAATAAGAGGAAAAATAAGCATAATGCAATTATTCCTCTGTATCAAGATTACTGATGCCATGAAAGCAGCATTAGAAAATGGTATTATCAAAAGCAAATTAAAATAAATGTACATTCTATTTTCTCAAGAATATATTTAGTTCTCAAACTGAAACAAAAATGAAGTTTTAACAAGTTTTCTTTGAAAAAAATTTATTGGAAGTAAAAACATGTTTTTTTTTAGATAGTTATCATTTATTTCAATAGTTTCATCTTAATTTATGTTTTCATTTAATGCATTTTGATGACAGCTAGGCTTTGTTAGCTCAACCATTTAAAATTCTTTATAAATAAAGAAATTACTGTTTAAAGTATAATGTAATAATAAATTTAAATAAGTTTTAAAAAATTTCTTTCTTTCATTTCTCTGATCAATTTATATAATTTATGCCTTTATTTGCATGTATTCAAGGTAAACTAGTGTTAACATGTTTATTACAAATCATTTTAAAACCAAATGTTGGATTTTGCTTTGAAATAACAGCTTATATATATATATATATATTGTGTCAAGTCAATATAGTTTTATGCATTTTTTCATTTACAACTGAAACTTGAAAATTTTACATTACATTGGACTTAATTATTAACTTTTGTATTGTGTTTTTAAAAATTGTACATGGGCATAATACATGTTGCTCATTTTCTTAAAAAATATCTCTGATCATTTTGAAGTTTTCATTCAAATTATGAAAAATAAAATACTTTGAATGAGGAGAATACAAACATAGATGCAATACATATATAGGTGTGTGTGTAACCGTGCAGTTATCCTTTTATGAGATGTTTATTTTATAGAAATATTAAATTACATTTCCACAGAATAGTATTTTTTACTTCAGACTTATAAATTTATAGTTTGAGTATATTAAATAGCTATTCAAATTATTTCTTTTACAATTTGCTTAATATTAACAAAATGTACGATATTTCTTTCCTGCTATTTAGCCCATGGAACTTACATCGGTAGCATCAGATTGGAAGCTCACAAACCCACACAACTTCCTGTGGATAGCAAATTTCATTTTGGAGCTTCAACACGCATGTACATTTTAAGAGAAAGACCACAGAAAGCTGGGAGAACCACATCAGATGACCATGAAAAAAAGTCTGATGAATTGGAAGGTGGACTTCTAGGACTTCCAGAATCAGAGACAGAGTTAGATGTATGACTTTTTTCTCTTGTAAACTTTTATTTTCATGTATTGAAAAGTTATGCATAAAATTATATCTAATTATACATTTACAGAAATTTAGGAAAAAGGAGTCTTAAATGCTATAAGGTTGTCTTGAAAGACTAATAGTTAGAATTGTATTTCATTGCATAATTTAAAACATTGAGGCATGTTGCTATTAAAATCAAATTTATCATTGTGAATTTAAAGTAATATTGTTAATAATTATTGAGGCTAATGAGAAAAAAAAGATACTTTTATATCATTTGTATACACATTTTTTATTAGAAATTTATTACAATTAGATCATCAAACAGTGAAATAATCTTTTAATCTATGCATCTGAATTTATGAGCAGCTAACTGTTTGCCTCTTTGAAAGATGCTATATTATTCATTGTTATTGAACTGAATAAATGTATTTTGTATAATATTTTTATACTAAAATGAGGAAATTTCTATTTAAAATAAATTAACATTCAATGAAAATGTCATTGTAGTAGTTCATCAGATAAACAAAACAGTAGTCTACAATTTGAGATATTCAGTACAAATACTAGTTTTTCCTGGTCTTTTAAAAAAAGCAGCTCTTTCGTACATCAAAAGTGTCATTTTATTTTCATTATCTTTTATGGAAAAGTATTACATTACTATACATAAGTTTAACATAGTAACATAAGTATTTTAATTTGAGTCTTGCTACCAGTTGAGTATATTTGATGGGTATAAGGTCATGAAGTTTGAAAGTAGTTGGTGCTTTTCGACAATCATAATTTCTTCTGTTTTCGTCTTGAACTTTAAGGATTTGTTGTTTTGCTCTTTTCCTTAACTTGACCTGGATGTTGAAAAAGTTAGTTTGTATTTCTTCATAAAGGAAATTATAATATTGAGAACTTGTGGCAACTTCATTTAGATACCAAACAGTAATTCAAAAGGAATATTTTGTAGGAATGTTGAATTTATA
Source organism: Nephila pilipes (assembly GCA_019974015.1). NCBI lineage: Eukaryota > Metazoa > Arthropoda > Arachnida > Araneae > Nephilidae > Nephila > Nephila pilipes. The sequence goes on along the minus strand of BMAW01085360.1, from coordinate 270,355 downwards.
ACAATTTGGACTTCTTTGATGTCCTTCTTCTTCTTTTCTATTGATGCTTTAGTGTTTGTTTTTGTTTGTTTAGAAGCATAGTGTAGCATTTGTTTAGAAGCTCTTTGTCTTTCTGCATGTTTTTTGAAACAATGTGTAGTTCTTCACCATCAACAAACTTGTAGATTATATTGGATTTTAGATTGAAATTATTAGAAGGTGTAATATTCAAGAGTTCTTTAATAGTTTGGATTTCAATGTCTTGCTCTTGAGCTGTCTTGATTTTTGTAACAAGACTGCCTTGTACGATCATAACTGGGTATCCACTCAATGCATCTACATGATTCATTTTGGAACCTGAATGATCATCTCCCCCTTAATCAAAATCTTATATTTGCAATGCCTATCTTGCTGTCCTAGTACATAAATCATTTTTTCTTTCCTTAATATTGTAGCGAACTCACTGCAGTTAGTAACTATTTTGAAATATTTGCATAACTAGTATGCTCTAAACTTTTTTAATGCTTGCACTTTAGCTAAAACTTCATAGCTACTTTATTTTGTTTTGGTGTCTGACATTATCTTACTCAGAAAATATATTGGAATAAGCGTATTAACTGTCATCGATTTTTTAAAGTAAAATGCATTCATTGCAGTGAATATTAGCATCACAATGAATTTCGGTATCAGCATTCTGATTGTAAATGTTAAGAACAGGTAGGGAAGAGAAACATTGTCTTAGACAGTTGAATGCTTGTATTTCACTTTCAGTAAATTTAAATTGACAATTTTTTTAAAAGTGCAATTGAAGGATATGGAACCAGGGAGAAATTTAAAATGAATTTCCAAAAATACCTAGCACATGACCAAGAAGTGATTTTGAATCTTTTTTGGATTTTAGTTCAGAAAAATTAAGAACGGTTTTAATTTTTGGGGATGATGGGTACAATTCACCATTATTAATAATATGGTCAAATTTATGTCTAAGCCATAAGAGGAAGCCAGTTAAAAACATTGATGCATGACTGTCAAGAAGGTTTGTACATATTTTTGGATTTTATGACATCATTCATATAAATTAAAACATGATCTTTGATAATCACATCATTAAATATCGTTTTAATATAATGCTTAAACACTACTGTTGATGTACAAAGACTGAAAAGTGCATGTTTAATTTGATATTGATGATTATGAATTACAAATGATGTATATTGAGTTGTATATGATTCTATCTTTGAATAAAAAAACATCGCATAAATCTCTTGTACTGAATGTATTTGCATCTTGAGGATTATCAAGTAGATTATCTGAGAAGTAAGGGATAGTTATGTCTTACTGTGTTTTTATTAAGTAGCTCTTAATCAATACAAAACTCTTGGTTTCTGTCTTTTTTCTTAACTACAACTACTTGGATCTAAAAATTGGGAAGAGCATAGCTTAACAATATCATCAGCCAACATTTCGTTACTTGGTCTTCTACAATTTTTCTTTCAGCAAAATGTAATTATTGTGACCTATATGTTATTGGTGTTTCATTTTTTAAATTAATAGACATCTGGGGATCAGTGGTTTTAATTTAATTGGCTTATAACTCAATTACCAAGTTGTGAAAAATATTTTGTTGCGTTTTAGTAGCATTTGATCTGATACAAGCTCCAATTTATCATTTGAGATCTTAGAAATAGAATTGTGTTCAGAATTTACCAATTTGTTATCTGAAAATTTTC
>BMAW01085360.1:172597-268547 GCA_019974015.1 Nephila pilipes | reverse complement strand
ATCTGACATCATAGTTTCATTTATTAACAACACAAAAATTGGTGATAAATTAATAATAATTGATTATATATTCATGCATACAGCTACCAATTGGTGTATGTGCTAAGTATCAAATGCAGTAAATGCCTCATTGAAATTAGTCAAAGGTGGTGAATTAATTTGTTATATTTAATTTGTTTGTTGTTGGAATTTTTTTGGGACTGTCAGTACCGAACAATGCAATTATTGAATTTTATTAATAAGAATGATGTTTATAATTAAAGGATGTAAATGATTTATAGTTGATACAACATATTATCTATTTAATTTGGAATAAGTTTGTTATTACATTTTGAAAAACGTGGCCGAAATATTTATAAATATTACACTTTAAACCTTGGTGTCCTGTCATATTACAATTAAAGCAAGACTTTTGTTTATTATATGCATTATTGCTTTGGGTTTGAGACCTACTAAAGTTATGTTTTGTGTTCATTTTGTACTAAACAATTCAGAGGAAACAAGGATTTGTGTATGGAAGTTTTTTTTTTTTATTTCTATCGTGTTTACAATTTTTTTTCTTAAATTCTAAGTTTCTTTTTAAATTCTGTATAAAATAGCTTTATTTTATTAGGTAATCATGTATGTCCTTAATACAATATTGAAATAATGAAGAATTATCGATAGTTTCATAGGAGGTATTGGTGAGCTCTTTGATTACTATAAAATATTTGGAAAGTGATTCCTTTTGGTGTAATTTACATCTATATTACTTATGAATTTCAGCTGCATTCAATTTGCGACAAAATTCTTCTACCAAAGCGTTTTTAAATGAAAATCATGTTGTTAGATTATGTTGTGTGTAAAGAAAATTCTATGCTTGACCCTTATCAAAGTTTTTGCAAATATTTTTTATTGTTCATTCCATAATGGGAAAAGAAGCAAACGGTTTTTCTCAGTCTTGTATAAAATTCTTCTTTCCATATGTATCAGAACCGTTAAACTTGCACATTGGAGATCTTTCAAAACGAAATAAAAGAAAGGATTGAAACCATCAACACACATGTTTTGGTTTAATACTTGCATTATTGTTTTAAGGGGAAGGGTGGATTTTTTCTGCTTTGTCATCATAAAAATCATCTTCATAAAAATCATCTTAACAATGAAGCATTTAAATACTATAATTCATTTAAAGTTGATAACAATTGAAAAATTCTATTATGGAGTTCTTTTTTTACTTGTTAATATCCACTCCTAACACATTTAAAACACTAACTAAATCGCTTAGAGAAACAGATTTTTATATTATTTTTTTTTTTTAATTTTCAACATTTAAATCTGTTGGAAATGAGGGAAAACTCCTCATTTTTTTTTTTTTTTTTTTTTTTTTTTAAGATCATGTGCATCATTGAATAATATGTTTTAACAACATAAATATTAAAATATATACTTTTTAAAATAAGATCCAAATAACTAGAATATTATTTAAGGGATTCATTTTTATGGTACCCTTGCAGTACAGTCGCTGATATACTTATTTCTTTTAATATAACTTGAATGGAAAATAGAGGTGAATACTTATCCCTCTTTTTAGCAGTGATGTATGACACTTGAACAGTCACCTTGGAGCAAAGGCACAATGCCAAATATCAATTTTTTTTTATTTACTGTGTAATATTTGTATGTTATTACTCTCAATTATATGTACTGACTGTACTTAGGTAAGAAAAATGTCCATTTTGAACATAACAGAAAATAGTTCATGCGGTGTTGTTCAGTTCAATTTTTAAATTTTAATTATAGCATCTTCTAAGCCAAATTTGTTGATTATGAGCTCTCATATGGAGGTTGGATTTGATATAATACAATGACCCATGCTCATATTTTATAAGGAAAAATAAGTTTATTAATTAAGTAAAAAAAAAAAAAACATGAACATGCATTGCACATTTGGACCTCGAGATCTGGCATGCTTATCTGAATTTTAGGTGGCAGTGATGTAGCTCTGGAGGACAATTCCCATGTATATATTGATTCAATATTTGATGCTGCTTCTTTTTTGAATTTGATCAAACATAAGAATTATTTTTTAAGAATTCAATAGGAAAATTCTGTCTTTATTTTGATTCTTATTATTGTGTATTAGGAAAGGGAAAAGAAATAAAAGTAGGATATGAATTTATATATTCAATGCATTTCACATGTACTTTTATTAATTCAAATGACTTGATTTTTCCTCATAACTGTTATGAATCTAAAGAGCAGGTGAATCAAAGAACTGGTTAAAGAAAAGTTCTATAGATATGAAGAGGAGCAGATGAAGGAACAATTCATTGAAGAGTATAGGAATTCCCGTCCCTAATAGCAGTATTATAATTAATTGTAAACCTACAATTTTACCATGCAATGCTATTTAATTTAAGGAACGAATTTCAGAATTTAATCTGTTTTTTAGCAGTAAGAGATTGATAAAATGATTCTCAAATAATTGTATTGCTTCTGTTTTTCTATATACACAATTAGCACTCCGGTATGTATTTAATCAAAATTTCTGCTTGTATGAGTAGTTATTTCTTTCCATATAATAAATTGCATGCTAATTATATTACTTTTTCTTTTGATTGAGAAGTAGATGTGTGCAGTAGGAATACTAATATGACTTCAATGTTTGCTGATGTAAATATTCAAGCCAATACCAAAAAAAAGTTGCAGACAATGCATGTGATTGTGATGATTAAGTCAAGATAAAATGCTGAAAGTATTTAATGACTTGTGTAATAAGACTTAAGTTGTTTATGGAATTTAAAAAGAGAAATAACTTTGAGTCAGAATATAATAAAAATTGGCTCAAGAGGGGTTTTTTTTTTGTACATTTGAGTGTTAATTTAAATTAATTAAATATGAATCATCAGGTTGAAAAAATTTAGCAGAACACAATAATTAAAACTACAATCATGTTCATAATGAAACAAACCTGCAATCTTAAATTAAAGCAAATAATGTTATGTATTTTAACACATTGGTTAAACATGTTTTAAAGATTAACAATTATTTGTTTTTTATTTTATGCAGGAATTTGAAAAGCTTTAAGATATAAAGAAAAATTGATCCTCTTTTAATATAATTGCAACTCCATTTTCAGTTGACAAAAAATTTATTATCTGCTTATTTTAAAATGTAATTCATTGTTATCATTTTGACATTCAATCTATAAAAAAAAAAAAATCTGATCATATCTTTTTCTATAAGATATCTTCCCAGCAAAAAATATTCCTCTCTTCACAATTATGTCTCATTACCTCTTCACTATGTGGAAGTACCTACTTTTGAGGATTTTGCAAATGAAGATTAAAACTAAAACTGCACTATTTTAAGAATATCTTGATTTAAAAAAAAAAACAAATAGGTTTGTAATTAGCTATGTCAAACTAAATATTGAAGCATTAGAACCTCAAAAATAATGTCAAATATCTCAGTAATTTTTTATAATTGTCTTGTCTTTTGTAATGAAAAAACAAGAATTAATGGAGTTAATAAGTACTTAAATATGCTAATTATTCATTCTACATATTTTTTTTTGAGTTGTTGTTAACATTACATGATTTATAACAACTTGTCTTCTTCTAAAATGACCCAGAGAATGTAAAATGTGGAACCTTATTCTCATGTACACTCCTTATATATAAATAAGAGTATTAACTATGAAAGTTAATTGAAAATCAATATAACTGCACAAAGATACTGATAATTTTAGATGAAAAACATGATAGTCATATAATCTATATTAAAATAAAGTAATGCTGTAATTTTAAGAATGTTTTTATGTTTCTTCACTAAATGTTAAGAAGCAGAGTCAAAAACTTAAAATGCATTTAAAAAAAATTTCACCAAAAAAAAAAAAAAAAAAAAAAATCTGAATATTAACCCCTCACAGAGTAGAGGATGCTACATCTGAATATTTATTTCTATTTTTTTTGCAGTTTTTTTAAAAGCCTGCTCGAAGTTGATCTTTTACTTCTAAATAAGATTAATAAATGGTGGTCCTGTTAAATGAAATGCTTTCAGTCACTAAATATGGCAGTTATTTATATATATTTTTAGAAGTGTAACTTGTATATAATGTATATTCATTTGTTATACTGAGTCCTTAAAATTTTTATTTATTTAATACATATGCCATTTTTTTATTGTAATAGCTTAGGATGAATGAAAATTTCGCATTGCACTAGGAGTCAAAAACATAGAACTTATTTTTCACCTGAAAGAACGAATTTATTCAAACAGAAAAAAGTGGTACAATTAAATATGATGCTTTCTACAGAATTAAACGAAGTCAGGATGTAATATTAATAAAGCATATTTTTTTCATCTAAAAAAAGATTAGTTCAAATTCTACTTTTAAACAATAGGTTGAATCTTTATTTGATGTATTTTTTGTAACTTGCATAATTAACTTCAATGTGATAATTTAAAATTTAAGAAAGCAGATTCAGATTCACCCCCCCCCCCCATGCCATTCAGATTATTATTATACAATTGGAATATTTTTGTATACATCCTATTATTATAACACATTTGAAGCAAAACATATTTTATAATAAGAAAATGAAAATAGAAATCAGATTTAATTTTGACAAAAGATTATAAAAGCTATTAAGCTGGGAAAAAAGGATGATAATTAAAGTTAAGAAAAAAAACAGTGTTCTCTTGGTAATCTGGCAGATTTTGCCTGATTACTGAAAAACCATGAAAAATAATACATTTAATAAGAAGTAATAAACAGTAAAAACTGTATATAACAATAATAAACAGTAAAAACTGTATATTGTTATATAACATTTTAATACAGTACACACAATAGATCAAACATGAAATAACTAAAACTACAAAAAAGAAAAGAAACCTTTTGTATTGTGAACTTAAGTTATCCCTTTAAAGTAGAAGGCAAAAAATAATTTTGATTTAGTAATTTTCCTGTTTTAAAATACAGGGTTACTAGCAGAAGTGTTGCATTGTAGAGGGAGTATTGTATTAGTAAAATTCCAGTATTAAGAACTAAAATGGTAGTTGAAACAAAACAAAAAATGAATTTAATATTATATAGGGTAAAAGTTTAAATTTTTTTAATGTAAATAAGGACTTAAATTATAGACAAGAACAGAGGGAACAAATATTTAATAATAAATTTTAAAACTTAGAATTGAATTTTATAAAATTACAGAAACATGATTAGTACATATACTTTTTTAAAACTATCATTGAGATAGTTTTTATTAAAATTTTTTTTACTTGCTTGGTTTGAAATTATTATTTAATGAACAAATTTTTAATTTTTTTGTAGAATTTAACTGAATTCAATACTGCGCACAACAGAAGAATTACGATGTTAGGCATTACAGATGAAGAAATTAAACCATCTAATAGAAAAAGGAAATCTATTTCAGTTAGATTTAGTACTGAGGAAGAAATCATAAATCCTGGTAAGAAATTAATAATCAAAGAAAAAAATATATTAATTTGTTGAGTAAGATTTTAACATACTATATGTATATTGTGTTTTATAGAGGATATTGATCCAACAATTGGACGCTTCAGGAATTTAGTCCAATCTGCTATCATTCCAAATAAGGTAAATATTTTTCCTTTCTCAAATACAAATATACCGCTTACATTTATAAAATGTTTTTTTATACAGTTTAACTGAAGTTTGATACAATTAAATTGTAAAAATAACTTTAAAAATTTATAAACAAAGATTTTTTAACATATAACCCTGAACAAAATTTAACTTACTAAGGCTTTTTATGAAATTATATGTTTGAAGATTTATTCGTTTGTGCTACATACAAGATCATATGTTACGTAAAAAATATTAGTCTGGGAATTGCATATTTTAGAGACAAATTATTACAAATCTTATTCAAATGATGCAAATTTGTACTAATTCTAATTATGTCATTTATAGAGACAAAGGGAAGAAACATCTAATCTATTTGGTAGTGGGCTATCAACAAACTCTAATAAAAGAATGGTTCAGTCATTTCATACAGTCAGTGACATTCATCGTTCTGATTCTGGACATGGAACAATCAGTACTTTATTCACTCCATCACTTTCAGTGAAACTTGGTTTACATTTACCTAATCCTGCGCCAGATATCGACTTAGAACCACCTGAAGTTGTTCCTGATTATACTTTGACTATACCTAATCCCACTGCTGCCAATGAGACTAATATGTCTCAGGAACCAAAGAAAAAGAAATATGCAAAAGAAGCATGGCCTGGAAAGAAACCGACACCTGCTCTCTTAATTTGAACCAGTGGTGTCACTTGGAGGTTTTTAGCTATTCATGAAAATTTAAATGTCTGTAATATAAACAATGTTGTACTATAAGTACACTCCCTGTATTCTTTTTTGAAATTTTGTTGAATTTGTTTGGCTAATTACTGAAACACTATATTCCGTGTTAGTTAATTTGTAGTAAACTTGTATTATATAGAATAATTTGAAATAGTTACACTATTATACATGGATTATATTTTTTTTTGTACAAGAAATATATTTTTGTAAAGTAATATCTGGTTGTAAAACAAACATAGAATGTAATATTTTTTTCATTTAGTTTTCTTGATATTTCAAGAAAATTGGTATTCAAATTATATTTTTGAGAGTAAAGAAATAATTTTTAAGTTGAACTACGAATTTGAATAAAATTTCTACATTTATAATTATGTGTATTTAAATATGGAGGAAAAATTAATTTTAATGTTAGAAACAGTTTTACTGCCATATTGTGAAATAAAATATATTCAGTTGCCAAAAAAATCATGATTCAATACATTTCATGCTTTTGAAAATTTCATAAATTTGTAAGTCATTTATGATCATATTAAATAAGTGTAAAATTTTATCATTGAAACATCAATTATTGATATGAAAAAATTTTGACGTTTTATTTTATAGTGTAATGAAAATTGTAGCTATTCATGTGTTTCATTAATTAGCCTTTAATTTTTTCCCACAAATTTCCTTGTCACAAATACATTTGAACAAATTAAATTCAGAACAGTATTTGACAAATTATTCAATCATTAATATTTCTTACATTTTCTTGTACTATTGAATAAAAACACATGCAATATTTTAATAATGACCTCCTTGATTTTTTAAAAACTGTTTGATTCAAAGAAATCAAAAGTTAAAGTAAGTACTGTTTGCAATACTATGTATTATAACCAAACCATTTTTGGTTTCAATAAAAAAATGCTTTTGATAGTTTTGTGTGTATTGGAATTTTAAATTACTTTCATTGTTAGAAACTTCTTACAGCCATTCTTGTGGTTTAATCTGAAAGCAGTATTCATTATCTGACAGTTGTTTTTAAATGGAAAATTCTTAGAGTATACCTTAACTGATACACACACACACAGCAAGTATTTGGAATAACACTAAATCTCTCAAAATAATTTTTGTGCAATATAAGTTATAAAACCTCATTTTTGGAGTACTTAAAAATATTCAAGATTTATTTTCTTACTAGACAAAAATGGTGCTATCTTTAACATGAAACTGTGAAACAATTCAATATTGATTTTATAACAACACAATGGACGAGTCAACATAATATTTACAGCAGAATTATTCAATGCAAGAATGCTTGGAAATCTTGCTTTTATATATATATATTAATAGAATCAAACACAGTTATTTTGAACCATCTGCAGACCCAATAAAAAATTGTAACTGAAGTTTCTTTGTATCCAGTTTTGTAAAACATTAAAATTTCTTTTCATTTGATGGTTTTGTTGGAAATGTGATAAAACACAATTTACTAATAAATTATTAATCCAATTCTGAGACATAAAGCTACAGATTCAACACATTAAAAAAATTAGAGGCTACATTCATTGGTGGCCATATTAATTAATTAATTTAATTTCATTAATTTTTTTGTAGAAGTTTTTTTAAAAGTTCTATAAAAAGAATCTTGGAATGTTCATGAAGGGGATATTTAAATGATTAAATTTGAAATGGGGGGGAAAAAAAACTTGAAACACATGCATTGAAAAATCTCCATTTGTTTGAGACACCTCAAAATAAGCTGAAATCATATGATTCATTTTAATTAGTTCAGTTATGCAGAACTTTCTAGTTGAGATGCAACCATTGAGTAATTGCTGGTTTGTATTGTATGGTGAATACAATCAATTACTGCACACATCCCACTAATTATTTGATTTACAGTTCTCAACTGTGGTTAAATCTTGAGATGGTGAATATGATTATTACACATGTTCAAAATGTAATTATCTAAATTTTTATTATATAGTTTAGATTCAGCTATATGTACGAGATAAAAACATTTCTCAATACAACTGTTATTTGGAAGATTTAACTTAGCATAAAAAAGTTATGAAAATATATAATAGATATTTGCGAAAAACATAAGAGGCTTTTGTTAACTTGCTATATTCATATTAATGTATGTAAAAAACATGTTTTTTAACACTGTACTCAATTACAACCCATTGCCTATCATCCATTCAAGCTGAAATTTTGCATACATGTATACTTCGATAGCAATACAATATTATGGTATACTCAAACAGTGACAGGGGAGTCTAGAATTTGCACTTAACATCCAATTGACTTGAAATTTTGCACATGTAATTGTCTTTTAATCTTAAATTTCCAGACTAAAAAATTAAATGCAAGTAAAATAAAAACCTTTAAATCAAGCTTTTATTTAAAGATGAACTGAAAGGTATAAATTTTTTTAAAATGTAAAATATATATAAGTTTGAGACATCAATACTTCTTTTGATCTTGTATATAAGTATCTATGGGATTTATTTTATAGGTAATTACTGAGGTATTCTTAGTTAAGCATCCCAAGCTTTGATAAATTATACAGGGTGCCCACTTAAGTCTGCGCCCTCTCTTAACTGCCCAATGGCTGTTGCTATAGTTATAAAAGTGGTGTTTAAGAGTAGTAAAGTGGCTATTGGCTACTAAATGAGACCATTTGCAGCATTACATGGTGAAAACATGCAAGATAGTGTTCCCATCTCGAAAACGGTATGAGATATAAGACAATTACTAAGTTGTTGAGAATCATTGATTTTGTATGAAAAGACACCTTGTGAACATTATTGGTAAAAATTGAATGCTGAAGATGTACGTGTTTGTTCAAGATTTTCGAAACTCTGATGAAGAACGAGCCCATATCGAGGCACAGTTGTATTGCAATTCCCAATTGTGAAGACTGGTACAAACCCCGCAGGTTGCATTCGCATTGTATTTACAGAGTACACAATTAGCAGATTGTGTCATATAATGCATAATCTCAATGCAACTTGTACATGGTGTGCGAAATTTGTACATATTGCAAATACATGTGAAACAACATGTATTCAACTGAGACGGACATAAAAGATATCTCTTCAAGGTTGTACATTAAAACTCATGGTACAATTTTCCAAAAATGAATATTGCGAGATGGTTCTACTTTACAGTGAGCATGTTTGCAAGGCAAGATTAGCATTGAGATTGTATCAGCAACATTACCCCTAAGGCTTGCGTCCTCGGAAAAAAGGTTGTGAAATGTTTAAGGGCTGCATAAGTATCCAGATAAAGTAGGATGGCAAGTACAACTGGAAGGACATATTATCATGCATCCTTACATATCTGAACAGCAGCACAAAAGAGAGAAATGAAAACTGGACTCTAAAAAACACCTCCACTAACATTGCAAAACCTTGGATGACACATTATAAATGCTTGTGCCCATGTGTCAACTACTATACTAAAACTTGTGAAAGAAGTTCATAAAGGGTTCAGCAGTACATTGCAACTGATGGAGAGGAGTTTAAGCATCCAAAATAAAGGAATATTGTGAAAGCTAGTTTTTCTAAGATTGATTCGACTCATCACATTCAATCCCGCCCCCTCGACCTGTCCGAGATAGAAATGCTATCTCGGCAGTTTTCCATGAAGAGACGTGAGTGGTCTCATCTAATAACTTACAGCCAGCTTACCATACCTAGACATCCCTTTTATGACTATAGTTGCAGCCGTTTGGTAGTTAAGCAGGAAGGGGAGACTTTAGTGGGCACTGTATATTATTTTACATTAAAAAAAAAAAAAAATTAAATATTTATTTACTTTATGTTTGTATCAGCTGAAATATGATGTAAAAATTTATCCAACATTGATTTAATTGATATACTGCAACAAACAAAAATGTAATAAATATTTCTGTTTTCTAACATGAGTTAAAAGCAAAGCATGGCCACTATTTCTTTACAGGATGAAGTTTCATCACATAAGCATTTTTATGCATGAATGCTCAAAAAATAGAAACTATAAAAAGAAAGAACTTGTGTTCCTATTTCAACAGATAAATATTTATGTTGATGTGAAATATTTTACATTTGTTCCAATTAATAGTTTAGTTAGAACAATAAACTGTGCTGCTAACAAGTTAAATATTTTTATTAATTTAAAATTGTACCATATAAACATTGTATTTCTCAGTTTTTTCTTTGTTCTTTTCTCTTATTTGAGAGTTCTTTCAATTTCTTATCTAGTTTATTTTGAAGATAGTTGTGTTTAATTGGATCCTGCTTCTTCTCAGGTCTTCCACTACCAGAATAAATGACACCATCTTTTCTTATCTGACTCCTTGCAAATGTCTTGGCAGCATCACCACATCCATGAGCTTCAGGTATAAAGTGGCTATAACAGAAACGACCCTTACAAAACTGACAGACTTGACACAAAATTGCTACACTCTTTTTGCAGTTTTCGAAACGACATGTTTTATCTGATTTGACTGCTTGCTCAATCAATGCATCGAAATTGTCATCTACACTAGCATCTAGAGAATCTTTTAGTTTCAAAACTTTCAATTTGGGTTTCGATTTTTCTCGATTTGTTGGAGTATTTTGAGTTTTAAGTTTTGATTTGTTTTTAGATTTAATTTCTGTATTCCCCTTTTTACCTTTTGTAGCCTCCGATGCTTTTGAAGTTGAAGCAATGTTTGATTCTAGAATTTCCAAGTTAGCAGCAATAGATTCAATTTCTGCATTTCTCTCTTCTTTTTCTTCTGTAGTCTTGGATACTTTTGAGGTTGAAGCAATGTTTGATTCTAGATTTTCCCAGTCAGCGACTACTTGTGATGCAGAAAATTGATCATCGATTTTTTTTTTTAACTTGAATACAGCGATTCTCTCCTTCTCCAGTACTAATATGTATTAAGTCTAGCTTCTCAGCAATCTGAAATGGGAAAAAAAGTAGTGCAAAACTTATTGTTTTATAAATAAAGATTTTTTTTCAAAGTTTTTGGCAAACAAGTGTTTGTAATTTTTTTCACAATACTTGAACTTTTACTTTTTAAATTAACTACTTTAAAACAAGAAAAATTCTTCCCATTATTTTTGCCATAAAATTTACAGATGTGTGGTACAAGTTATTTTTGGGAGACTAAATTAAGAATTAAAATGACCATGATACAATAATTTATTTTGAACAACATACAAAATACATTTTAATATTTGCAATGTTTATTTTTAAATAGTATTAATAACAAGATAATAATAGAATCACCAACAATAATTAACCATTAGGGAATATTTCTTATAAAATTTCGTTATTCACAAAAATTACAGTGCATACTGAATGATGAAATTAAAATACATAATCTAAATATTCCAAGTAAAAGCAAGTGATAATTTTGATTATAGTTTTTTAAAGTAAGATAAGAAGGCTTTTGTTATTCTTTTAACAGTTGAAGGAATTCAGAAAAATAACCTAACAGTCCATTAAAAATATGATTTAACCAACTCATCTTTCAAAAATTTTAAGATGTGAATTAACAAGAAAAATAATAGCTTTATCTCTGTCAAGTACTTTTAACTAGCTCTAAAATGTATATTTTAATTACAAAATGTTTTGATGTTACAACAAAATTATCAGTCCATTTTTGGATGCAACCATAGCATGTGAAAAAATTTGGTATGATAGCTTAATAACAAGTTTGAGACTTAAGTTTTTCAGATAAATTAATAAAATTCATTTACTTGTATATCACTTTAAGTACATTTCAAAATCCCTTCCCACCATCCAACAAAGAGTAGATTTTCAGATAGTTCACTATTCAGACTCATTTTATTCTATCTATGTAAATGACATTCTGAAGGTTACTGCTGTCCAGTTAATGATATGGCACTGCTATCATAATTCAAATGTGATGCGAATTCAGAGATAACAACACTAAATATTGAAGCTAAAGCTTCAGCTGTCTTTAAGAATTAAAGTAGATGTGCCAAAAACATTTGTCCCTGTTTAACCAGACAGTAATGCAGATATAGTTTATTTAATAAATCCTTATTTTGACCCTCCTCTACCTATGAGTAAATCCATCTATACACCAAGAGATATTTCTTAATGCAAAATTATCTTGCATCCCACTCATATGGTCTGTTCTTCAGAAGGCAACTAATATGAACAGAGTACTCAATAACTTAACCTTTTGAATGAGTTAGCTGCCATAGGGCAAAAAATTCTGCTTAACAAAACATTTCTGAGATCTACAATGCAATATACATCTATCTTTTTTTAGTACACATGCAGTGATGCTACATTTGAAATTACATGTCTTTCAAAGCATTTATTTGAAAATAATAAAATTCATAAAGGCTCAAAAGTATAGGTCCTATGCTTTAACACATTGAAGCCTTAAGAAATTTTTTCATAAAATACCCCAGATTAACAATGAATTAAGAATTTGGACATGGCATGTCCAAATTCAAGGAAATGCCTAACAACAATTTTGAACTTTCTATAAAACAAGTAATTACAATCTTCTTAATAATTTGTGGTAAATCTATACAGACTTCACATTTTATTAAAATTACTCACTAATAGTTGCAATGTGAGTGCAATTAAGCATAGAACTTAAATATTCATAACACTTTAAGTCACAACCCATCTATAAAGGAAATCCTGTAAAATATGTTTCTTCGCATTCAATAAATCTAACTTAATTTTTTAAATAATTTAGTTGCATCCATTCACAATTACGCAATTTTATAAGAATTTTGTGATAGTTAAAACATGACAATATGCAGAGTTCTTTCGATTAAAATATTAACTGATTCCCAGGATATAGCTAATACATTTCAAGTCCATGGTAATTGCCAAATAATAAATTTCTCCTGGTCTGTATCACACACATTTCATATTGTTATCCTCCCCTCATAATAGACTCTAATTACTTAGACCAATAAAAATTGTGAGCATAGTCTGACTTCTCAATTTTTTCACCCCCTGCAAAAAAAAAAAACTTTTCCTAGCCAGTCAAATTCTTCTCAGGACAAATGTAGACCTGATTCAAATTTTAGTCTCAAATAGTTAAGTTTTTTTTTTTAAAAAAAAGGAGCAATAATTATGTTAATATCAGTTTTTTTTAATTTTGTTAAGGAATTTTGGAGGCATTTGCCCCCCAGGAATTTTGTGAATGTGTTTGCTGCTTTTGTTCAAATACTTCATACAAATGATATTCTAAAGAAAGATCATATTTCTTGGTAAGAAAAATTTTAGACAAAATAAAAATGCCCCCTTTTTTTTTTGTTCATACCTCATGAACAGTTTTCCTTTCAAAAGATGACAAAGAAGTCGGTAACATCAAAGATACTTCATTACTATCAATAAAGTCTGCAATAATGTTCTCATATTTTCCTTCGGTGAATCTGTCAATAAAAAAAGTTACCAGGAAACTATTAAACATTTATTTAATAAAATTATGCTGCTTTAATAATCAATATTTAGACTATAAAACATTTTCATAAATTTTATTTGGACTAATTTCCTCAAATAAGTTTTGAGTAAAGTAATATGTATTTAAAGTAATTTTTTTTAAAAATTACTTGACACATTTATTTTAAAATCAAACTGGAATTTTAAATTTTCTTTAAGTCAATCACTTTCTAATTAATTCATTTTTTAAATCTAAAAATACCTTTCAAAAAATTCTAGTATGATGACTAGCATACATATTTTTAAAATCTTAAATTCGATTAAATAGATCATGAATAATATAGAATGAGTAATCGTTTAATAGAATAAAAGAAAATTACTTTTTATCTTCTTCTGTGAGTAAATTGTTTTTCTTAAAAGGATAGGATTCACTCAAAATATTGGATTTTAAAACTGGTTTCTTTTTTGTTTCCCCTTTTTTCTTTTTGGGCCCAGCATTTGATTTCTTGCTTTCAACTTTTAAGTTTACAGTCTTTTGTTTTACAGTTGGATAATGACCAATCTCACTCTCATATTGAAAAGCTGTCCTGACTTCCCCTTTATCTTCACAATAATTAACAAAAGATTTCAAAAAATCATTATGCGATACTGTCTTACTGTCACATATCACAGCTAAATGTCGTTTTGCACGTGTGATAGCCACATTTATACGTCGATCTTCTACCAGAAATCCAACTTTTCCTATATCATTGGATCGCACCAATGATAATACTATGGCTTCCTTTTCTCTACCTTGAAATCCATCAACAGATTTAACTTCCAGCTTTGGATATTTTGTACCAAACCTTGACTTAATTAAATCAACCTGCAAATTATATGGTGTTATAACAGCAATATCTGCTGCATTTAAACCACTTTTTACAAGATTATTAACATGCATAGCCACTAAATCTGCTTCACCTTCATTACCTTTAGATTCATCATCCTCTACTTGTAATTCATGTAGACCATATCCAGCTGTGTCAATTAATAACAATGGAATTGTAGTATCATCATTACTTTCAATTCTGGGTAAATCCTTCAAAAGATGTGATTGAACTGATTCATGAGCTATCAGTTTATTCTCATATAACTGTTCCGAAGGCCATTGCATGATGACTTGATTCATCCTATATTGTGTGGTGAGCATTTTCTTGATGTCACTACCATGCAGCTTCAGTAATCTTTCCATCAATGTCAATTCCAAACCTTCATTTGCTGCCTTTTTGGAAATGATTGTAGGGTGTAATTGGTTGTGGTCACCAGCTAAAATGCATTTCTTTACCTTTAGGAGAGGTATCCAACAGGCTGCTTCAATAGATTGTGAGCATTCATCAATGACACACACATCAAAATGGTCTTTATCAACATATTTCAAAGGTCCATCATCTGACCCAGATGTGAGAGTACTAAGTACTATGTCACAATTATTTAGTATTTGTTTCACTATGAATTTTTCCCTTTCTTTCACTTCTTTAAGTAAAGAGCGATTTTCAGCCCAAAGTGATTTTCTGTTGAAAGCACCTTTTGTCTTACTAATTTTGTCCTAGAAACAAATTATGATTAAAATATTTAATGTACATCAAAACATTGTTAAAAAATAAGAATAAATAAATTTGGAAATAAAAATTATATACATAATTAGGTCAGATGCAAAGTCTTTAACAGGGTAGACTTATTTTTTCAAATATAAGTAAGAATTTAGTTTTAACAATTTTAAGCACTTTTTCATTTCATACCATTTTTTTTGTGAGCAATTTAAAAACATTAATTTTTATTGATACATTTCAATGGCATTAAGTTGGTTATTTCAGGTAGCTAGTTTCCTCTTATGATTGGGTAGTCCTTATATATCTTGCTGCTAAGTAAACCCAAAATTATTTTGCTTAAAAACTTGAACTGAGGTATAAAACTCAAAACTGAATAACATTCAATCATAATTCTTCTTTACTTAAAATTCCTCTTTAATATGTCATAATCTACAACTAATGTATTACTTTCATGTTTCACAAAAGCTTTTTGTAAACACTGATAGAGGAAAAAGAATGTAATCAATTTTATTTATGTGATAATTTATTATGAATTAAAGTTTTGACTGTCTTCTATCAAGTGATCAAAATCCTTTTTAAAAACTAACACAGATTTTTTTTTATCAAAGAAAGACCTACCCTGATTTTATCAATTTCTTTGTGGAGTTCATCCACTACATTACTGCCATCATAGCAGGATACAATAGCATCTAAGGAATATTGCTGGATGCTAGTCAAAAAGCGAGCAGGATGACCTAGTCGTACCATTTTGATTTTGTGACCAGCTAATCTTTCGACAAGATTGTCAACTGCAACATTGGATGGTGCACAAGCAAATACCTGTAGCGAAAAAAAAAGTATTTTAATTAGCTAAATATTTTTCAAATGAAATTAAATATAAATAAAATTAGTATATGCAATAACTGATAATGGGCATAACACAACTTATAAATTTTAAATAATGGCTTATAAACTTATATATAAATTTGAAAATTAGATGGTAGCTGTTTATCTATTGAAAATCTACACAGTTGTCTGCATAACTCCAAAAATTTTTAGGGAACTTTATAGATGTGTGGAAGGAGCCTTAAGCATAGTCTCAGCAAAAACAATTTTTAAAAAATTTATTATAGGTTTTTTTGGACCTTTTTTACTATCAACAGATGTATTGTTAATTTTGATTGAACTAAAAACTTTCCTTTTTGAATTTATTTTCTGGAAATTGATTTTTTTTTACTAATTTTCTTTCATGTTTTTTAATATTTTTCTAAAATTTGATAATGATGAAGCAATATTTTTGTATACTTTGTGGGCTAGCTCTTGAATGAAATGTTGTAAAATTGCGATTCTTGCATGACTGGGTATGTAAATTAATAAGCCGATTTTCTGGCACTGAAAAGTGTCAATTCTGCACTTTTAAAGGTTTTAACATAATTTCATCTAAGAATCTATTGATCCAAAGGAAAAGGTATTCATATGGTAAACGGAATGAACATTTGATCCACATCTAATATTATTTAACGTATGGAAATTAAAGTATAATGATCCTTCTGATGTATCAAGATCATTTTTTCTTAATATATCTGCAACTCTTTTTTTAATATATTTTTTAAAACTTGTATTTAACAATAGACAGTGGAAAATAAAACATAATCATGTCAAAATAAATTTGAAAATCATGCAACTCAAATTTTTGCTAAGTGGTAATACAAATTACAGAGAGAAAAATAACTTACTTTTAATTTTTGCGAGATGGCTTGTAAAATACACTCAACAACAGTAGTCGTTTTCCCTGTACCAGGAGGGCCGTGAATAATAGCTACATCTTTTTGCAACAGAGCAAATTTTACAGCTTCCTTTTGCTCATTATTGAGATTGGTATTATTATATGATAAATCTGAAATGATGAATCTATATTGAAATAAACTATTTTAAGAAAGTATTAATTTAATCAAAATATGAAAATAACAGTGCATATAATCCACACATTCTTAATTCTTTTCATATGTAGTAGCAAAATCACAAAATTTTAAAGCAGTAATAATGAATAGTATTTATATACAATCTGTGTATATTGTGTAAAATGCACATAGAAAACTATACTATATTTTCAACAATAGTAATAAATAATAAACAATATAAAATTGTCATATTAAATATAGTATGAAGAAATTTGCACATCTACTGTATTAACAATGCAATTTAACATAATCTACAAACAGAATAAACCCACATGGCTATAAAATATTTTCTTCTAATTTGCAAACAAAGCAAAGTAATATTTATGGAAAATTAGAAGAGACAACAAAGTATTAAATTTTTACTATATAAATATTTTTTTTTATCCTATGCCAGTCTCCGACCTTTCAGTCATGAGTCGATGAGCAGCCCAATACATTGAAGAACGATAAAATTAGCCAGTTAAAACGTCGTCAATAACACACAAAAATAAAGAGTTAAAAACATTGAGAGTGGTAAGGCATAAGCAGAGGTGTTCTCCAGTCATGATCAAGCCATGGTCACAAAGAGGACAAGTATCTGTATTCGTGAGTCCAATTCTATATATGTGGTTCTGTAAATAATCATGGCCCATAGCAAGTCTAAAGCAGGCCACTCCGACTGCTCTAGGTAAGAAACAGGAAATCCTTGATAACTTATTCAACAAGGACTCCCCATTTTCTCCCAGAGGCCTTTTCTCTGTTTATACTGAGACAGTTAGATTTGAGATTAGAGCATATATATCTTTTTATATGTCGCAGAGGCAGAGGAGGATTTAGTTGCATCATTTGAGATCCATCTTTGGCCAAAGTATCTACCTGCTCATTTCCATATATCCTGCAATGGCTTGGAATCCATTGCAGAATGGATTCCAAGTAATCATTGTTCTGCAATAGTTTGGAATCCATTGCAGAACAATGCGGTTCTTAATATTCAATAGTTTTGTTTATTTTTTCCATTCAGTTCCCAAAGATTTCACAATTGGAATTATAGGAAGTTGTAATGAGAGTAATTGCCGCCTTGGAATCAACGAAAAGGACAATATTTTTCTTTTTACTCTGCTCTGTTTTATCCAAGGCTAAAGAGATAGCGGTTATTTTACCATTGAATATGTTAAAGTATTTTCCAATGGCAGAAGACAACACAAATTCTGCAGAATAAGCCTCAGCTCTAGCTTTTTAAATAGCCCCTTCAGCTGAACCATCAGTGTAGACATGAAGCCAGGAATCAACCAGGAAACGTTCATGAATAGTAGCTAATGCATTACATTTCAAATCAGATTCGAAAGATTATTTCTCGCTAACATCTAAAACAAGATCCAAATAACCTTCTGCAAGTTTAAGATTTTTCAGTGGGTACCATGGATCAGGAAAGGGAAATCGAGCCAAAAAAGGAAAGTCGAGAACGTCATGTAGTTCCTTTATACAAGAAAGATAAGTTTTTTGAGTTTTTAGCTTCTCCCCTGCCAGTCAATAGTGATTTAGAAAATTGTCCTTTTTTTCTCAAGATTGTTTCAGTAAGCTTCAAAGCCATTCTCTATCTTTAGTCACACAGGGGCTTCAATCCAGCCTGGAGTTCCATAGCGGCAATTGGCGTAAATATTGTACTACTGGTAATAAATTACAGGATATGATTTTGAAAAACCAAGTCTTTTCGAATTTGTCTCCGTTTAGACCTACGTTCACCACAGTCAATAGCTTTTTTAATCTGATTAGTCCAATTCAATTTTGAATCCAAGTCCAAGCCTACTATATAAACAAACACACACTATCTCATATAATGCAGAAAAAAAACCAGCATCTACTTCAAATTTCAACCTTTTAAAGATGATTCTTCACAAGATGATGGCTTTTCATCTCCAAACAAAACATCAACTAAATGATGCTCTCTACCTTTACTTTCCAGAGCTTTCAGAATTCTAAAAAAAGAGAACATTAATAATGTAACAATTATGTATGTAATGTAAGATAAATAATGTAATTATTTACAGAAATAATGCTACATTATTTATGTTACATTATGTAATGTAACATAAATAATGTAGCATTCAATATACAGCACTATTCAAATTTCCAAATCACAAGCAAATTTCTAAATTAAAGCCATTACAAACATTCTTTTTACAAATACATCTTCATAAAGATGATCATACATAAATAATAAAAAACCCATAAAACTAAAAAAAAAAAAATCACTAAAATATGAGATTTCTTATAAGTAAAAATTATTAAATTAATTTGTAATAGCACAATTGTTTATACAAATTTATCAAAATAAAATTTTCACAATTCAAACATAAAATATCAACCATCATAATAATAGATACAGATAGTTCTGAAGTAAAGCAAAAAGCTGATGGCTCACATCTTAGTAAAAAAAATTACATTCATTTGTGTATTAAATAATGCACAAGATGATAATTATTTACTTGAATCATATTATAAATGCACTTCATAGATCTTCCATGAGAAATATACACTAATAAACTTAGCATCCAAGGTAAAAATTTACCAATTCATTTTTGAAGCAGATTGTTTAATGAAATAGCAATACAGTCTCATTGACTTTTTCATTAATAGCAATGGATGCTTTGAAAAGTTGAAATTTTTATCTATTGCAGATACCTTGAAAAATGTTCCTTTTGCATACAGAATTAAATTTATCAATTCTATTTTTACAACAGAAACATTAGCTATAAGTCAACTTTATATGGGCTGACAGAGTCAAACAAAAATCTGTTAATCCTGTCAGACATTTATACTGCAATCCAAAATTATTGTATTTAATCTCTGAATGTAATTCACAGATTAGCTAGCAAGATTTTCATACAATCACGTTTTCACAATCAGTTAACTTTACTTCAGATTCTGGGATCTAAAAATCTTTTGTAATGTACAAGCAGATTAACTCCTAAGATCAGTAATGGAATCCAATTGAAGTCAAGTTTACATTGACTGAATTGCCCCAAAAACATCCACTTCAGAACTCTTGAATAAATTTGACCCTAAGGACTAAGCTATTTGTGGCACATATAATCAAAAAATGTTTCAGAACATATTTTATTGGTCTGTGAAAAATACATGAATCATCAAAACAATCTCTGGAATTTTCAAAAAATCAATCCCTATGTACTATCACTTTCTGACAAAGTAGCGATGAATAAAAACAGTGTTTAGAGCTGAGGCATCCAAATTGTGGTGCATACACCAAATATAGTACATTTAATGATTACAAGTGGCTTTTCAATCAGTTTTGAGCATGTTATCGTAGTGCCGAGTTTTGAAGTAAAGATTTTGTGAGAGCATTTTTACTATTCATGTTTTTTTTTTTATTTTGCAATACACAATTGACGGAACTGCAACCTGTTCACTCTGTTTTAATATTTTGTAGAGTTTTGTCCTTTTCTATGTGTTTTAAATCCCTTTTATCCATTCAGTGCAAAATAAAACAAACAAAAGAAGCAAAGAGAGTAATAGTGGGTATGACAAAAGGAAAATTAGAAGTTACTTAAAAACAAATTAGTCAGGAAAACCATTTTACATAGTTTGTTAAAGAACTTTTTCACATAATTGATTTTTTTTTATTATTAATGTTGTGCTAGAAGCAACACAAGGGCTATAGGCAACAGACCTCGTAATTTTGAACCTCAGTCAAGTGACCTCATCTCTTAACTTCCACACCACACCAATGAGAGGACTTTTCACAAAAAAGAAGACATGATCAAAATAGACACTATAAAACACAGCATTAGACTTACACAGAAGAAAAAATGAACTTTGTTTTTGGGTCTGAGTTGTGAAAAGAAACTATGACTAATAAGGAGAAGAAATCAGAAGAAGATAAAATATATTTACTTAAGTAAGTTGTGAAGACTTAATAATGACTGAAGCATCATATGAAATTGGAAGATTGAATTAGGATAATCCATTGAAATCTACTATTATAATAATAACAAAAACTAAATTTGTTCTCCAGTGATGTAGAAACACAATTGAATATAAAAATTAAATTTTAGAGCTGTTACAGATAGCATGATTACAGATATTTTATTCATCTATATCTGTTGAACAACATGTGGCAAGCTTATGAATATAATGTATTTAATGCATTGCAACTGATGTTCTTGCTTCTTCTGATATTAACATTAAAAAAATAGACATACAAAGTAAGGCAAAAAAATAACAAGACTAACGTTGTAAAATGTTTTATTTTGATGTCATAATATTTACTTATTATCTCCTTCAAAATACACCCCTCATGCTCCATATGAATCTTCCATTATTCAAAACAGTACTGGAAGTCTTCTGTCAGCACCTTCAGGATAAGTGCCACTTTCTCTTTAACAGCTTCAACAGATTTAAATCTTGTTCCTTTTAAAGCAGATTTCACCTTAGAAAACAGTTAGAAGTTGCATGATGCAAGATCTGGCAATTGTGATGAATGATCTAACACTTAGATGCAATACATGACCTAGAAACCTCCTGACAGACAATGCAGAATGAATTTGAGTCAGTTTTTCCTCATTCATTCACAAAGTTCAGCAAGAATGTGAAGGTAATAAAGTTGATTAATAGTTTAACCTGCAGAAACCCATTGAAGGTACCCAATACCATAAATATGAAAACAACAATCATCATTGCTTTAAATTTCGAGCTTTTTTAAACTCTCAGTAAAGAAGGGATCTTCCAGTGCATGGACTGATGCTTCACTCCAGGATCATAAGTAAAAAAACCTCAATCCTTAACATGCTATTATCCTTTCCAATAAGGTTGGGTCATTTTCAATGGCATTCAAAGTGTCAGTATAAACATTTTTGCAAGCTTATTGTCGTTCAAACATGACAGTTTTTGGCATACACTTGTTACATGTTAAAATTATTATATAAAATTTATCGTACAGCTTTTTTTATGAATTCCTACAGTCTCAGAAATCTCATAAATGCTTAACCAATGGTCAAACCAAACCAGATTACTGATTACAAACCAGATTACTATAATGTCATCTGTTTTTGATATAGAAGGATGACCCAGACATTAATAATCTTCAATGTCTCCTCAACCATCTTGAAAATGCTTAACCACTCAAAAATATGTGCACACGATAAACATTCATTTCCATACACTTCTTTCAATAAATATCATTAAATAATAAAGTTTCAGTAGCTTGTTTTACAAATTTCATGATAAATTTTCACAGTTCATTGCTCACTTATAATTTTTTCTGCAAAAAAAAAAAAAAAAAAAAAAAAAAACCACTCTCATGTGAATGAAGATTACAGCTATACAGATTTGTTTACGGAAGCGATAAGTATTGCATTTGAAAGAGAAAGCTTAACACTAAACAGCTGTCAGTCACTAGTGTTTGGAGCATGAATACTTCTAGAGCAGTGTCTATCTCATTATTTAATATCCCCACTTCGTTTGGCAATTCATTTAAGTTTGACATAGACAGTTTTAATTCAATTATTTCAGAATACTTGAATACAGGTATTAACTGAAATTCTACATAATTATATATTATTTCTACACAAAAACTCGATTAAGAAATCAAGAGTTAAAAGATGAAATTGGACATTTATTAAACCTTATTGAATTACATATTTCAAAGAGGGAAAATGCATTTATTAAATACAGCATTGAGTGGAAAAGTGTATTATTACTAAATTAAAACAATGCATTTTATTATTTGACTAAATTATGCTAGATACTACCAGTGCTCTAAGATAAGTTGCAATAAAAAAATTACATATAAGTTGAGAAAAGTCAAGATGGAAAAAGATATAGTAACAAAATTCAGTGGAGAAAAATCTTTAAAAATCTGAGGGATTTCAGGTATATATCAATTTAGCCTCTAAATAAGATGACCAATTAAAAATACTATGATATAATCCATAGTATTTTCTCTTTAAAAAAATATTTAAATTAAGATTATTTGAAATAAAATAAAAAAATGAATTTTACAAAAAAAAATAAAAATAAGATACCTTTTTAAGCGTTTGTAAGTAACATCATTTGCTAATTTAACAATCATGTACTGTACTTCATTTTCAAGTTCTGAGAAATTAGAATTCTTTTCAAAAGCAACAGTTATCACTGTATCAGATACTCGGGAAACCACTCCTGAAGTGACAATTTCAATTTTTCCATCACTGTTCAAGCTTCCAATTCCAACAATATCACCTAGGAACATTAAAATAAAGTATAATCTAACAGTTATATCTGGTAAAAAATTTTTTGTAATACATTTATTGAACTTTTTTTTTCTTCTTGCCGTAAATATTACAATCTTCATTTTTAAAGGCATAGAATATGCCGAAATTTAGGATATCAGAGGGTTTTAAATTAAATTCCTTCACAAAACAGTGACCAGAGTGGAAATTTTTTCATTCTTAATCTTAAAATTACTCATTAGAAATTCTTCTTTTAAATCTTGGTAATGCTTAGTTCAGCAGAACCCTAAGGTCTATATTATTGAGAAAAAGTGAAAGGTGAAGTACTCTTGCAGAAAGCTTGAAACTTAAGTTATTTAACATTTTTCAAGAGCACATTAATAAATATCAAAATTATGAATAAAACAGCATTAACAAAGTAATACTCTGAGTTTGTACACAAATAAAACCAAGTTTTAAAAAATTGGTTTCATCATTCTTCCAGGGGGAACATAATGGCAAGGAATGACCAAAGCTAATTTCTGTTATTATGCAGTTTGCTAATGTTAGACAAAGTAAAAAAATTTACTTCCAGCAAATTTTGATAAAATTGTGCTCAATTTTCATGTTTGAAAAAAAAAATAATCATTAATTTGAAATGATATTTTGCCACTGGAGAATCACAAAGGGTTATTTGGTTTACTGAAAATTTTAAATTAAAAAGTTCAGAAATGGCATTCATACAAGTTCTTTAAATTGAAGCCCTATTTATAAATATGACAGAAAAATTAAAATTCTTAAGAATAAATGAAATTAATTTGTTTTATAATGAATATTTTAGAAAAGAAAGATATATCATGGAAAACAAAAGAAAAAAATGTTTATTATTTTTAATTTAGTACATATGATGGATTAAATAAATAATTTTTATCTGTAGTCATTACATGCACAATTATGTGAAATTATCAATATGAATGTGTATTAACTAAATAAATATAATTCCTATCTTGAAAAAGTAGATGAAGCATGGAAAAGAAAACTTAGATGGAATAAAACCTTTTTTGTTTTTAAGTACAGTAAAATTTAAAAAAAAAAAAAAAAAAATTTTTCTTCCTCCACACCTTTATAAAAGGGGAATTAATAAAATTGTTATAGAAAGCATATTTTAGTTTATAAATTGTTTGTGTAAAATTTCAGAAATATGTCCCATATTCTTTTATTGTAGACAAAAAAAAAAAAAAAAAAAAGTGTAATTTAAAATGAAACATATTGATAATTAAGGAAAATTTATTAAATAAGAAAATTATTAAATCAATACTTTTAAGAGATTATATCTAATATAAAAATTATATAAAATAAGTATATTTTCAAATAAATAACTAAAAATTGATAATGTAAACTGAAGGTATGGATGGAGACATTTTCAGAAGGGAAAGGGAAAATAAATTATGCTTAAAATGGTGGTGAGAAGGATTTATTATCTGAAAGAAGAACATTATCGAAATTTTATGGTAAAACATAACTGCGTCATTAAAATTACTAAAACAAATCATACTATGGTATTTCCCTTCCCATATTTCACTTGTTTAACACACCAAATGCAGCAAATTAGTTTTTTAACTTTTCATGCAACTGGACTGTTATGTTTAAACATGACTTATATAATCACTTAATTGCTTGAAGAAGGAAACTTTGAATAGTTGTAAAATAGTGAAAGTTTGCAGAAATTCTGAAAAAAGGCACAAAAAAAAAAAAAAAAAAAAAAAAGGAAACAGTTTGTAAGACTTAGTTGAAGAAAAAAGAATGTAACGTAATAAAACTCTTTGGTTCATAATAATTTTAGTAAGTTATTTTAGAAATACAAGCAAAACTGCACATAAATTAAAATTGATAGATATTTTAAAAAATAATGTTGTACAAAATTGGGTAAATTTAATTATAAAAAACTTATATATAAAATATATTACACATTTAGAATCACATAATTGACATTCAATTTTAAAAAGATTAAAAGTTTTTAATTAATTAAATGGACTACAAAAATTGGATCAAATTGCATACATTACATTTCCTAAATAGTTACATAAAAAATAAATCTTCAGTTTCAACTTTTTTATAAATAGTAGATACACTGTTTATTCATGAAACACTAGAAACAATACATGAGGTTCTATATATATTGGTGACAGATCTCTTAACTTCATTATTTGACCACAGTCAAATAATGAAGTCAACACTATTAAATGCATACTTGAGATATGGGCATAAGGAAGAAAAGAAAGTAAAAAGTAAATATTGGTTGACAAGGAAAAAACATTAAAAAAAAAAAAAGCAGGAAGTGGGATTTTTTGAAATCTTTGGAAGGACATGACTTGAGCCTGTAATCCTATGATTATGAATCATTTTTTACTTTACTAATTACTATGGCCTTCTAAATATTAAATAATATGAACAACTTGCATACAGTGTGCAATATAAAAGCTTTTTTCAAATTATGATAAAAAATATTCTGCTGAGACAAGTTTGAATATTTGTTATAATGAGTCATCTATAAATGGATGTTAGATCATCAGATATATAAATTTTTTGCAATAGTTTTCATAAATAATTAAAGAAAATTTATAAATGAAAACATATGGTCCTCTATATATAGTGAATAATCACCACATTTACATAAAAAAAACCAAATTACAACCACATCTTAAATAACACTGGATACTTATTCTTTTGCAAAATTCCTTCATCAACCTGTTTCTACAATATTTAATAAAACATTTTGCTGGTAGAATGTTTGGATCATTCAGAATATTAAATATGAATATATCATCATAATGTGAGGACTTTCACCCTTCACAGATTTAACATGTATCAGGTTCTCTACATGAGGGGTCTTCATAGAAATTAGGATTACTAAACTGAAACAATGCCAGCTGTGAGCTGGCGACTATGATTACAAGGCTATCTTGTGATTTTCTATGAAGTTTACTATTTTCATCTCCAAATTCATTGAAAACGTAGGCCTATTCAAAATATGTATCTGTAATAACTCTGTCATAGACACGATAATATATCTAAACATATTTATGGAAAGACCAAAATATATTTAACTTTAGTAAATGGTTACAATTTGTAAGAATGATTTTTTTTTAGTATTCATCATATTCTGATAAAGCATTATAATTAATACACCCAATGCATTTCAATACTTCACATTAATGTTAGCATTTAAATTCACCTCATTTAAATAAATCCAAATGATTTTTTTAGTGTTAATTTTATATCAAAGATAATGAAAAGGAAATAAACTTTAAGCAAATAGCTTAAAACAATGCACATAACTCATAAGGTTTAAAACTTTCATGAACAGGCCACTTTTTTTCTTGTTTATATTATATCAATAAGCATTTCAGTCATTAATGGTTATCACATGTACAAAAATAAAGGCATGTAAAATACGAGATTTACAACTTTAGATAAGACATTCCTACAATACTTGCTTTATTGAAATATTGATTTACACATTGGATTTAAGGCAAATACTAACAGTTCTCATAAATCATAGGAGATTTTGAAATTGTTAGACAGAATGTGGAAATGGTACTGATAATTAAATATGGAAATAAAAGTAATAAAATGTTTTTAAAAAATGTTTGAAGACTAAAGTACTTTACCTGATGATATCGTATGTGTAGCCAAAGTACTATTTCCATAGAACGCTTCAAAATGTAACAATGTTCTGCCAAATAATCCTGTTGATGTTTTGAAAATACGTAATTTAGGTATGCAAACACCTTTTTTCTGTAAACTTTTAACAGAGCAACCTTCCTGAAGACATCTGTAAACAGACCATTGAAATATATAATTTATCCACTCAATGTTCATTTTTCTAGTATAAGCTACACTCGTGAAACTAAATATCAAACTATTTGAATTTTATATATGAAATATTTTATTATCAAGATAACTGTTAAATCATGAATTTAGAGGAAAATATAAATTTGTTTCAATAATGAAAATTTGGTTAAAATAAAGATTCAGGAGCACATCAAATATGTTGTTTTTTGTGAATTCGATAATGATTTTATTCTGATAAACTGCCTTTTAGGTAACCCTTGTAATATCACCAATATATAAGTCATATGTTCTTGATTGCTATTCAACAGTTTATAGCAGTAGATATATTTTAAAAAGGACAGACAATTTTCATAAATATTTCTTTGAAAAATGCTTCTTTAAATTGAAATAAATTTAATGTTCTCCGTGATAAATTAAAGATACAGAGTGTTCCTTTTTAAAATTATTTGGTAATTTATGACAGAAAATTATATTCATCTTTTACATGATTTTGAATGAAAAGGGGAAATGTAGATTATATAGTTGAGTATTGCTTAAAATTTTAATTTTGAAACATATTTGAATATTCCAATTGCAAAGAAGCATTTGATTTTGTGTGATTGAGCTGAAAGAATTTTTTAATCTATACCTTTGGCAATGAAAAAGTTGTATGCAATAAATTTCCAAATATGGTAACCCTCAATTTCCTGGGTTAAACATAGACATTGCACATTTTACATGACAATTCAACAATTTATCCTCTTCTAATCAATTTAGTGTCCATCATTGTTTTACATGTAATTTTGCATGCTCAAAATGTGCGACAGTAATTTTTTGGCCCATCAGAGGAGTATTCTTAGTGCTTGCATCTAAAATCTGTTTGAAATTCTTACTGGTTAAAAAAATGTGGATGTCTCAATTTGACAATAATTTTTGTCCAGATATTTTTGTGTTTTCTCATATTAAAGCATTGCTAGAAGAAAGGTAATCTTTAATTAAGAGGGGGAATTGTTTGATCTGCTTTGTAATAACTATCATCTAGGAAGACCTGAAGTATTTGCAGAAATAGAAGTTCTAAATTCATGAAAATGATGATGAAATTTTTAAAACATTTCTTGGATCCATTAGCAAAATAGGTTAGTAAAACTTTTTCATTATTCTTTTATTTAGTATTCTGCAAAGTTCAATAATGCAATTTTAAGGCAAATAATTATATTTTTCTATAAATGTTAAGTCCTTTAATTGAAATTTCTTAAAAGGTTTTTTTTAATACATGATTACATGTACTTTATTATATTTTGATTGTGAATTTTGTCAAATTTATTTAGAAACTCTCCAGATGGAATTTTAAGAGATCGTGGGCAATAATACCATCAAAACATAAAGATTGTGTAATTATTAAAATTCATACTCATTCTGAAATCCTAGAACATTTTAAAATTCATTAAGTTGTGTTTTTTTTAACAGATGGATTAATATTATGAGAATATGTTGTTGAAATAACTTGAAAAATAGTTTGATTGGCCAGAAAGCAATAGATCATTTATGAGACAAATATAACAGGCCTCACTTATTTTTGTTACTTGTGGAAGTAAATAAATCTAGACTTGTGAAAATGATGATTATGAAGAATTTTAAAATATTTACTAGATACGCTTGCAAAATAGGTTAGTAAAATTCTTTTTTGTGTTCTTTTATTTAGCACTCTACGTAGTTCGTGTCATTAGCAAAATTTTTAAAATCCCACCAAGGGTATGGACTAACAGCATTTATTTGCATATTCTATTTTCTTCTTCCTTTCTCCCCCTTTATTAAATATCAGTAAGAATGGGGGGGGGGAATCTTGATTGTATAATTAGCCCCAGATATAACTCAAGTGCCTATTAAAATCTCTTATAAGTTCAAATAATTCATTATTACTTTTCACAAAGATACTTCATACACTATTACATTTAACAAATATAAAACAATGCACAGTTTTATTACTGAATACATATGAAAGAAAATATTATGAAATTGAGTTCAAAGTGCCAGATATGGACAAACTTAAATTTAAAAATGAAAAAATAGGTTTTTAAATTTGTTTGAAACACATTTATTTACTTATTTTCTTCGATTTCGGCTTCTCGTTCCAGTTCCAGAAGTTCCAAATGTTTCGCAGCAAATCTTTCACAATTATCTAAAATAGTATCATTTGAAAAATCCGGTACCTTTACTTGCTCAGTCATCCTATTTTATAAAATGAAATTTCCGAAATAGAAATTTTGCTTTTGATTCAGCACATGAAGTTAAGTTTTGATCAGATTTCAATTATTTTAGTAAATGAAGCTTAAAAATTATATTATAACCCCTAAAATAAGTGTTCAAATTAATTATTAATATTAATTTACCAGCATAACCAAAATTTTAGAAATTGAAGGATTTTTCAGCGCTTATTTTCTTAAATTTATATATATTATATTTTTTTATTAGCGCTTATTTATTAAATTTTATTTTATTGATGTTATGGGATATAGAGCAACTGAAGTTATTTCTCAAAATTCTGACTTATATGTCAACATAACTGCACACACATGCATACATTTATCATAATAGTATTCAATGATTGATTGATTGGTTATGAGGGATGTGAAACAACAAAAAACTATTATCACCGAAAATGTTCATTAGGAGATGAGGTATCAGGAAAAGAGCGGACATGAATATTTTATTAATGTGAGTGGCAACATAGAAATGGTTGCTCATAGATTTCTGGTTTCTATTAGAAGATCGCCAAAATAAACATTCAGCTTGTTATTGAGCCAAGCTTGTGAAATTAAATTTAATAAGCAATCAAGGAATAAAATTAAAATACATAAATCTTGCAAGTGAATTTGTTTTGTTTGTTTTTTAACTTATTATCCAATTTATGTCAATCTGTAAAAACTTAATAAGCGTTATTTTGTGAAATTTCGATATTGTCATATGAAACGACTTTGAAATAATTTATTTAAACAAGTGTTTTCAACTTAAAATTGTTGTTTTTCTCTGAAGTGATAAAAGCTCCATAATAATAATCCTTTTGAATGCCATAACATAAAAAGCTTTTTTCCTCTCTTTGTTTTAGAAACAAGTTCCACATTAATCATAAAGTAATTCCACATTTCCTTCCACATTAATCATAAAGTATTTCCACATTTCCTTCCACATTAATCTAGGCACGACGTTTCAAAGGATCAATAAATGATTAACTTATTTTTCTGGGTACTTTTCCGTTTTGCCGGCGCAAGCGATAAAGTCGCCAAAAATGATACAACCATCGCCAAACGGAATATGTGTATACTGTGTGTTGTCGCTAATGAAGTCTGCTGGGCGAGATTTACGGCGAAATGGAAAAGTACCTTTTTTTGTTTAGTTCTGTTCACGCACCCTTTGCCACTATAATGAGAGCCATGATTATTGCGTTATACTTAGAATATAAAAAAGAATTTAAGGAGAAAAAAACAGGAGTTTCTACATATACATCATAGTCGCTTCGATATTAAAGATCATCTTAAAATCTTTTGACATGAATCTCACTTTTAATGGCTAGTCATCTAGTCGGACAATAAAAAGCTTTTAAAACCTATTTTTGTTCTTTCAACAGGTGGAAATAAAATGTTCACTATCTGATCTCTTTGATCCTCCTATGAGTATTAAAGAAATTGGCTCACTTAAGCGTCTGTATGTGGTCAAATATACTCGAGGACTCAGTTGCAGATAATTTCACGAGCCTAAGTGTATCCATTAAATAATTTTATGGGGAAATAGGGATAGTCAGTTTCTTCGGATACTGCCTCTCTCCTACTAGACAGGCTTTGTTAAATGGTTTTAAATACAACTCCTCTACATTATCTAGATTAGAGTTGTCTTGCGCATTTGATTATGAAGATCTTTTTTTTATCTGCTCTAGATTATTCTTTTTAGGGAATATATTTTCTTTTCAGGAAAAGCATTTTATGTGTTTATTTGTCGCGTGTATAGTGGGGTTAAAAAGGGTATTGATCAAAATTCAAGTAACGAAGTGATTAGAAGGGTGTTAACGTAAATCTGTTTATTGTTGGGGGAGGGAGGACATTAACTCCTAGCTCGACACTAGAATTGAGAGCGCTATTTTAGAGACATTTCTTTATTCAACTCACTATACACTATATACAAACACTGCTTATCATACCTTTTTTTTCTCCACCCCCCCTCCCCCTGATTTCACGGAGTGAAGTCGTTTCGCTGCTCTACCTGGAACTTCATCCTCGAAGGTGTTTTTGGCCCTTTCTACCTGCGAAGCGCTACGGAAGCTCTTTTGGCGAATTTCCACACAATGCAATATTAATTAAAAATAGGATTCATCATCATATAGTCATTAAAAATAACTTCACTTCTAAAAAAAACCCATTCATATCAATACAAAAGACAACCAATACTTCATCCTTTCTACTATTTACTATTCCCTCAGTAATTTCATCAATCATAACGATCTAATTCAATATCCTCTCTGACAGCCCTATTGGAATCTTAACAGGCGACTTTAATGCAAAGCATCCAACCTGGAACAGAGTTAGACAAACAGATCAATCAAAATTATTCATGCAATGTGCAACAAATAGCTGCTCCAAATCCACCCATTTACTTTCCTTACAATAGTAATACTAACTCTATAATTGATTTGATACTTCACCCATTCTATTTCCCAATATCGAAAGTGTTAATGAACTACTTAGCGACTATAACCCTATACTAATTGACATCTCTTTCAATAAGATAATCCCTATCCCCACTTCGCACTCTAACAACTACTAATTGGTTCCACTATCAAGAAATTCTGTATAATATCACAAAAGTTAATATCACCATAGCTCTGATCTAGACCAATCAATAACATCCATTACTACTAAAATTTAAAATGCAATTAACCATGCGAGTAATACCAAATCCATCCAACCCCCCATCTTAGACTCTCCCATATATCAGAAACATAATTAAAGAGAAAAACAGATACAGAAAACAATGGCAAAACACCAGATACCCCCCTTTAAAAACCATAATTAATAACCTCAAAAATCAAATTAAAAAAGCAATCAATACCTTTAAAAACAAAAATGGGAAAACCTACTCCACCAACTTAACAACGAAGATAACTCCCTTTTTAATATGATCAAAAAACTTTCTAATTACAATATTCCTCCACTAACAGGTCTGGTATTTTCTGATAAAGAAAAAAGCTGATCTGCTGGCCCATAATCTTGAATCCTCGTTCCAGCAAAATCCAACTCCATATGATGATGATCATATTGAAAAAACAGAATCAATAGTGGAAAATTATCATGAAGTTCATACCAATTTTAATTTCTCCCCCCTCATCACCTCCCCTGCTGAAATAGCCACCATAATTAAAAAGTTAAACAAAAAGAAAAACTCCGGAGAAGATGGCATTCACAATCAAGCTTTAAATTCCCCCCCCCAAATGCATCTATACACCTTACTAAAATTTTTAATAAATGTCTTAAGTTTGCCAACTTTCCACAAAAATGGAAACATGCAACCATTATTCTTTTTCCCAAACCCGACCAAAACCACCTCATTCCCTCCAACTATAGATCTATCGACCTGCTAAATTCTATCTCAAAAATCTTTGAAAGTATCCAGTTAACTAGAATACTCACTCATGTTTTTATTAATAAAATTCTACCAGATTAACAATTCAGCTTCCGTAATAACCAAAGCACTGTCCATCAATTACTTCGGGTTGTGAATGCCAGTACTGAAGGATTTAATGCCAAACAAGTCTCTGGGGGTCTTCAAACTAATAAAATTAAGTCCCTCCTACATAATAGTCATCTCAAATATAACTACCTTAAAAATAGAACATTTCAAGTTAAACTTTATAATACTCTTTCTATAATTTGCCATATACAAGTTAGTCAATCTCAATGGTCTGTAATTCCACCAAACTGCTATAATTTGTGCACGTATGACTTCCCTCAGAGTCTTAGCCTCTGTTTATTCGCAGATGACGCAGCAATCCTCACCCAAGGAAAAAATCCTATCAAAGTAATAGATAAATTACAAAATCCTCTAAAACAAATAGAGGAGGGGATGATATTTTGGAGGATTGCTGCAAACACTTATAAAACTAAAGCTCTCATATTTAATATAGGGCATGGCTCCCCCTCCTAATAAAAAACTTAAATTTTTTAATGATCAAATATTTTGCGACTCTGAGGTCAAATTCCTAGGATTTATCCCGGACTCCAAACTCACCTTCAAACTGCATATCTAATCAATAATAGACAAATTCTGGGCCAAAATCCGCAACTGTACACCATTAATTGGCAAAAATGTAGTACTAACTCTTTTTAATAAAGTCTTTCTCTATAAACAAGTAATCCACCCTGTCCTACTCTATAGTTAACTCACTTGGGGCTATGCCGCAGCTACTTACATTAAAAATATTCAGGTCCTTCAAAATAAAATCCACCGCATGACTACTAACTCACCTTGGTATGTTAGAAATTCTGTCATACACAAGGATCTCAATATCCTTTCTATTTAAAAACACATCAACTATCTCCCAAGGAAATTTTATAATAGACTAACAAATCATACTAATCCACTAATATGGGCCCAGTTAATCTTTGCTTGCAATAATGGAACCCATGCCTTACCCTACTAATCCTGAAAAAATAATTTCCATCTAATTCCCTCATAACACTTAGCATTTCAACTCAGACCCCTTCAATTAAATCCTTCATCACTCCTTCAATAGCCTCTTTTAGACAACCATCTCACTTCAAGACCTCCATCATCCTCTATTCAGTTGATCATCAGCTGTTTACTTGCCCTGTCTCCATCACTAACTCCCCTCTCATGATCTAGTTTACTGACCATTGCTGTGCTCCCAGCCAATCAAGAAACATTTTTAATGTGTTTTCTTCTACTCACATTGTAACTACGTCTGATTCAAAACTTTAAAAGCTTTTTTCTCAGATTTTATAGCGCTCAGTTGAGCTGAAATTTTCAAAACACGATTATTTTGGATGACGATACAACAACTTTATTTTGATTAATGAAAATTAATTGATAAAAACTAATTATTTAAATAATTAAATTAATTTCTATCAATTACTGACGTACTTCGGACTATCTGCAACAAATGGCGTCAGAATATTTTTCTGAAGAACGTACACTTAGTAAGGAATGCTTATTTTTGACGAACATACCTCGTTTTTTTCCGGTGTTATTACTTTCTGGAATGAAACTATAGCAACTTGTAAATTGTGACAAATGGTAAATAATGGAGGAAGCTTCATGATTCAAAGGAACTTACGCAAGCGAAGCTTACGAACTAACCACTAATAAACTCTCCGATTTGGGAATATTTTGTGTGTGCTTATAAACATTTATATTTGTGTGTAATGTTAAATTCGTGTTATTGAAATTTTTTTTAAAAAATAAGTTTTGATTCAGTGAAGTGAAAAGAGGGAAGAGAGAATCTGAATTAAATAAATATTAAACTTCTCCGAAATCAATTAAAAGTTATTTAAACTTCATTTACCTTTTAAAAAATACAACTAAATGCAAATTACTATTTGTGAAGCGTAAAATATGAAATTTTAATTTAGTCACTGTGATGCACTGAATTAATTTGCTTATTCCAATAAAAGTTATTGAATTAATTCAACGTTCCCTTTTGCTCTTAAAATTTAAGATGTAAAAAATTGTTATGTGGAGTGTGAAGTTTGAAAGAAAACCCATGCTTATAAAACTCGTTTTTTACAGGTGTTATTACCTTTCCCTTCCTTCTCCTTCTGCTTTCATATCTCAAAAAAAGTTTAAATTATATAAAATCTATTCTAATTTTACACAATAATAATAATAAAAAAATTCTTAAAAAAATCATATAAATAATTCTCTCCTCTTACCAAGGTTTAAAAATGATAACAGCGCCATCTCTAGGCATTAAACAATCTTACCACAATGAGTGTTCATAATTTTCCGTGGTCGTTACACACTGGAGTTACAACAAAAGGAAAGAACACTTTAAGAATAAAAATGAAACGAAGGTCCACAAAATGGTGGATGGCTTTTATATCGAATATCATAAATCCTTAAAACATGTCTTTTAATATCTCCAACGAACACCGATTTCCGTAGATTACACGTAAGGAAAAATTTCTGATAAGATAAGAATGTATTCACAATGTAGAGATCCAGTGCGTCTGTAACAAAATAAAATTTCTCTTCTTCACAAATACGAAACACAATTAATTTGACAACGTTGTTATGTATTTCACTTGGTGTGTGTCTGTGTGTGTATCAGTATGTCATCAAATTTTCGATCCTAATTTTCCAACTTCCCATCATGCCAAAGCTCTGAAACTTTGGGAATCGTTCTTACTTGCCTAACAATGCAATATTTAGACACATTTGCGACAAATTTAAACTAATATTTCAATAAATTTTTTAATAAATTTTGCCCCCATATACAAATTTCGTTTTTATCTCTAATTATTTAAAAAAATGTATTCAGTTTTCAACCAGTTCTATATAATGATTAAAATTACCTGAAATACCCTGATTCGACGGCAGAAGCTTAATTAAATCTTCCATCATATTCTGCGACATAAAATTATATAAAGCTCATAGCACTTTGAAGCTTTTCTTTGTGAAATAGAAATATTTTTAATTAAAAACAAACATCAAGTTACTTTTTTCTTGTTTTTGTAACTTGATTATGATTCATTTTGCTTATTTTATATTTCCTCTAACAAATACCGTCATGGGTAAGGGGGGAAATTGTATTTCAAGACTATTGATTAAATTAAAATATTTAAGCTGCAAATATTTGAATATAAGTTACAAGATATTTATGAATGATATCGTCCTCTTTTATAGTATGAAAACTTGGAAAGAAAGGTATATTTGCCGGAAAAGATCCCCTGTCATAAATAACACATTTATGAAATAATATAAAAATGGATTTGTAGAGTAAATACTATTAAAATTGGTAACTGTGATGAGATGGAAAATTTTAAAAAAAGAAAAACAATTATTTCGCTTTCCAATCCAGCTCTTGCGTACTTGTCATTTGCCCACATACCCTGAGTATTTCTGTCAAGTAGGTCATCAGAAAACTTGCTTAAAAAATCGAACGTTTCGTGTTATAGAATTGTCTCTTTAATCAATTGAATCAAAAGAATATGATAGTTCAATATATGTTAGTGGCCTTGATGATAGAGAACGAAAAGATAATAATTTGTAGCAAAACTATTCCGCATCGCTCTTGTCGCTGAAATTTAGATTTGTATATCGTCAAGCAATTTAATAATCCTTATGTTCTCAAGTTTTTAACTCGTTTTTTTTAATGAGAATACTTTTGCTGTAGAAGGTAATGTTAAATTTATCGAGCGAATGAGAAAAGTATAATGTGCTCATACAATTCCTATAATTAATGAATTTGGTGCTACTGATTGAAATCATGCTCTATGGCACCAATCCAATAATTTATATTGCAAAAAAAAAAAAAAAAAAAAATCGTAATCGATTACCATATGTAATTAGAGCCTGAAACATTCTAATCGTTTGGAAGATCAAATTAGAGAATTTTGCGAATCAGAAAATTTTATCATATACATTTCTTACCCTATCTTGCAACCAAAATAAACAAATATATATATTGTTACGAACATGAGATTACGCTTCCATGCGGCGGCTCTCTTGTGAAGGAAAAGTAGCTTTCATAAAGATGCCATCAGTCAGTAAGGAATGCTTAAGTAATGACCACTTAGCCATGTTGAAGGATT
Source organism: Nephila pilipes (assembly GCA_019974015.1). Lineage (NCBI taxonomy): Eukaryota > Metazoa > Arthropoda > Arachnida > Araneae > Nephilidae > Nephila > Nephila pilipes. Next base: position 231,443 of record BMAW01085360.1, on the reverse strand, counting down.
ATGTGAACAATTTAGCGATTTCGCGAGAAACTTGGTGACTTTGGCAACAATAGGAAAGATTCCAAATGTGCTGGAACATAGGTAAAAATCGATCGGGAAGAAAGTTGTGGACTTTTTCGTGAATTTTCCCATGTGATGTTAGACCTGACCGGAAGAAGTATAAAAACGTCAAGAGCCACAGTCACAGGAAGAAGTCTGTTAGTCAACGAATCAATCTGTCTACAGATGCAAGTATGTCTTTGGAGATTCTGTTGTGGAGGTCGATCAGGATATTGACTGGAAGCTGTCTGCGATTGGAAATGAAGCGTGCTGGGTGAATTTTCGGAGAAGCAGCGTGTGTCTGTGGGAATCGTCGGAGCCTGTCCTGGGAGTGCAGAGTATTACCGTGGAGGTTGTCCGTGGTGAGAACTAGTTCGCTGGTGAGCTATATATATATATAAAATTTAGTCCTGTTATCTCTAATAAATATATATTATTTATGCAAGGCATGCACAATCAATATTTCAACTATATAATCAAAAAATTTCACCAGGACTGATTTGTAACTTGGAAGTACATTCATCTTACGCTAACATTTTACTTTGAGACGCGGTTACAATATGCACTTCTAAGGTACTTATAAAGGGAATGAAAAAAATGTAACATGAATAGCTTAAAATTAAAAGTAAAACATCCATATTGGTAGCTAGTTGGTTAAATCTTATGTAAGCCCACGTCTTAGCGACAGAAGAAAAAATGTCACCAAAAGCGCGAGATATAAGTTGAATTTAAAGCCTTTGTAATGCATTTCTAATATACTATTTCAATGCAATCCTGTTTTTTGCATAATTTCGCGCTGTTTTATTTTCTGTTGTAATGCGGGGTTAAAATACAGGATTTTACCTATGATGGATTATTACGATTTTCTTATGATTTTAGAATATAACTTAATTCCTAATTTATTGCAAATATCTTTATAATAAAGAGATGCCCAAACTTTAAAACAAAATTTAAAACGATGCATATTTACTACAAAATACAGATCTGAGGCACACAGTATACTCCATGATTGGCACCATTTCTTTTTAGGACTGAAGCTTTTATTGCTGTATTTTGCGTATGCTAATCGCCGTTAGGCCTGAATACCATATATAGTTATTATGTTGGTGGAAGACACTAACAACAACCGATTTAGCGTATGGGCTCTCGTTTTATGAATAAAAGACTTTAAAAATTTCTCTCTCTCTTACGCAAATCGAAGACTCCGAATAACTTTCGTGCATTTGTATGTTTGTTGAGCGTTTCCACCCACTTATTTCTATTTGACTTAGAGTCTCGCTCAAGCCAACCAATGCGTCCAATAATTCTGAGCCACACTCAAATGGCAAGATTGACACTCGAGGTGGCACATCTCCAGTATCTAATAAAAGTAAATATAAACAAGTGCTATTTTTATCATAGTCATATTTCTTGCAAAATTATTCTATATCTACACATGACGTTTCTAATTGCAACTGTGTTGAGAAATCTCCATGAAGTAAATAATCCTGATTCAGTTAATTTTATATGTAGAGAATATACATCCCCTTTGGGACATTATAAAAATTCGGCGTTTTATTTATTTTACAGGGGCTCTCAAAATTAAGTATGCTCGTTTGTTCCTCCCTCTTAAAGGCGTAAAATAATATTATTAAATACTCATTGAAATTTAATATTTATAAGAACTATAAAATGCTCACTATATAGTGAGTGCATTACCAAAATGAATAATCGATAATATTTAAATTAACGAAATTTTTACGTCAAAGCTCCAAATTTCAGGATATAAAAATTGAGTATACTCTTCATAAAAATTGTAATTTTGTTAACACTTTTGTTTTTAATGCACCATATACAAATCCTTATGCAATCTTTATATAATTGTATTCCGACTAGCGTCTAGACAGCCACATACTTCAATTATATATCTCGTTTTTACTCGAATGAATTTCTTTTTTTTATTTTGTAAAATATGTCCTAATATTTGTTACTTGAACGCAACATCCGGAGAAATAGTTGGGGTGTGTACCTCCTCAGAGAGCGCACTTAGCTGGAGTTTGCATGGTTTTCTTGCAGTCCCTAGTGATATGGCTGCCGACACGTTTAAGGCATTTTGGGGTAAGGTTGCAGTACCGGCTATGATGGTGTAACGTAGTGACCCCAGAATGTGTGGAATGAATCGGTAGCGTGAAGGGATCACACACTTAGGTAAAAATACTTCTTTATTTTACAATTCTATGAATTATATTCTAGTTAGGCGTTTTCGCCTGGTTTCTACTCTTATAAAGTCACAATAATAGCTAAATAAACCACCAATAGCTTACTATCAATGTACAGATAGATTTTAGTCCCAAAATTGCAAGAGCAGGAAACAGCCTCTAACTTCTTGCGGGATCGCCTCTTTCGCTTCAAGTCCGGATTCTTCCTCCTCTTCTCTTTTTCTTCCTTTTAAATCTTCGGGTAGGGCTGTCTCACCCCCCTTTGATTTAGTTTTATTTTTGATTGGGCTATCCAATCACAGACGTTTTTGTCCCTCCAACACCATTCGCTCCTATTGGACAATATCAGCTTAACCCACGTGCAAGCAGATGTCGGACGTCAAACGGCTAGGTCCTAAATTCCCATATATATCAATGTCATGAGTTACAATGCAAAGGGGAATCAACCCTGCCCCACCTGTGTAGCAGAATCAGGTGTTCATGAATGTAGTTGACAAAAGCCGATGATCCTAGATTTGGCTTATTTATTGCTTTGGAGTAGTAAACTTATTATTATGACTTTGAATGGGAAGTTGGAAACAAAAACGGGAGTTCAATGCAAAAGTCTTTGACGAGGATTATCTATAGCCAATGTTACAATGGTAAAAATCCTGGCATCTGTAACACTGCGCAGGCATAGTGTTTTTCTTGAGAGTCTCGATTTTAACTCGGAAATAACCGATATTGGAGATGTTAAATATTTCTTGGGTCTCAGTGGTTTTCTTTAGCACGACTAGGAAGTGAGGTATGTTTGTATTATTGCGCCTGTTTTTTATGACAGACACATGATCTGGTTTAAATGCATTCGATTGAATTTCGCTAATTAGTTCATTAGTGTCATAATTGGTGGGAAGACCATGAATGACTACTTTCTGCCTTTTTTAGTGCTGCATCTCGAAAGTATGGGATTTCAATTTTTTGACCGAGATGTAGTTCTGGATGATTCGGTGTTTGTTTGGGGATTCTGGAAATACTTTCAGTTTCCCATTAACAAATCTCCCTAGCACCTTTGTGTCGGTCTTTTCGCTTAACTCCTTCAATAGTTCCGGAGTGTTTATGCTTTCGTCGATAAAAATTGGAAGGACTCTCTTCTTTTTACTGATGACAATAAAACCATCCTTATCTTCCTACCCGCTTTCATGTTTGTCATCCGATTGAATGGATGCAGGCAGGGGAGGGGCATCATTTGCGTTAATTTCAGTTTCACTCTCACCTTCGGACGAGGAGAGAGCGGAGTGCATTGCTTCGGATTCATTATCCAATACATAGGAAATTTCCTCGCGTTCAGATTTTTTTGAATCATTGTTAGTCAAAGTGGGTGAAACCAAAATTATTTTGTTCTTTTTAGATTTTTTGTTTTTTCTACCCTGGGATGGGAGGAAGGGAGTTTGTAGGCTGTTCCTAACGCTTTCTAGTATTTGTTGTAAATAGTACTTAAGCTCGTCGGATAAAAGTTTGTTGGATTTCCTAGCATAACGAATAATTATGTGCTTTGTCTCACAAATGAGCTTCATGTCAGGGTTATTATCGGTGTTTTGTCTGATGTATGTATAAATTAACTGCTTGAGAAAATCGCAGTACGTTTCACATGACTTAGCATCATTTAATAAATCTACTCTGTGGTAGGCATCCTCTAAGTCTAACTCACACAGGTGATAACTGAAAGATCACTTACCTAGTCTGATGAGTTGTTGCTTTTATCCATGATTCAGATTCCAAATATCCAAAATGAGATCCAGGTTCAATAATCCAAGAGAAAAAATTTTCTACACGTGCAAGCACGTGAGAAAAACAAGTAGAGATAACTCTACATTATTAAATTAAATTTTACACTTATTCACAAAGGGTTTTATTAGATGCCGAATTCCCACCTGCAGTGAAAGTGAATCGTCACAGTGAACGTCAAAAAACTTTAACCCTGTTTTACCCCCCCCCACATACACAAACACACGCCGGGACGAAGGGATCTTCTTAAAGGGACAATGTGAGTGTTTATTGAAGGACTGTTAGCGTTAATCGGCGAGGGTAAAGAAAGAGGGAACCAGGAGACCCTCACTCTGTTCCCCATGCCATGGATCTGGCAAATTGGGTTAGGAAACTTTTTTTTTTGTTTTATTGCTTTGTTATTTGAATAGGACGAAAAAGAGAGACTCTAAGACTATCGTTTGTGTGTGATTCGTTATGAAGTTTTTTTTTTTTAAGTCTTGCAATTTTGTAGAAATTTTTTATTAGGAATTGAATTATTGATTTAATGAATATTTTAAAAACTGAGTATTTAGAGAATGTTAAATTTAGAATATGTCTGGGAGAATTAATGAGAATAATTTGTAGGAGAATATATTAAATGAGTATTCGAAGAATTATTGGAGTAAATAATTAGAACTAAGTAAGGATTGAGGTGTTAATTTCTGATTGGTTATTGTAATGAAACTTTATTTAGAAATGAGTTTTGCTAGAATATGGGAAGTGTTTTAGACAGCATCTTATAACTGATTAATTACAGTGTTATGATCAGGAATTTCTTGTGATTTTTATGTGTAAACTATTTCTGAATTTGAGGTCTATAAGAATTAAGCATTTCTATGCAAATGAGAATTAATATTTTAAGTGGGAAAAAATAAATAAAGGTGAAGTTATTACCCAGAGATAAAATTAATATTGGAATATAAAACTTTGATTGTTTGAAGTAATATAAGTAAAGATATAAGAGGATTTGTATGTGAATATTGAATTTTAATATTTTTTTATTTGTATGCGATAACTAATGAGCAAGATGACATGAATTTTGATGTTTGATATTTTAAGCGTTGGAGGAATGGAGTATCAATTTTCTATGTGTATGATAATTAATGGTTTCTGTGTATGAAATATTAATGTTTTAAAGTCTAATTATAGTAATGCTGTGAAATGCTTTTAGTAAGATTTTGTTATGAGAAATTTAATAGTGTCATTTTATAATGTTATCGGTTAAGTTATGTATAGTGCTTACAATGTTTGAAGAATTTTGGTTAGAGTAATGAATTGTGTATTTAGTGTCATTTTGTGTGAATATTTTGTTAGAGTAACGGGTTTTGGGCAGAATTGTAGAAATTTTTGTTGGAAAGGACAATAATATCAGAGTGGTAAATAAACAAACACAAAATGGTATCTTTAAAAGATCTATATCAAAAATTGCTGTTTTACCAGTGGAAAAAAGTGATTAATATGTTTAATTGAAGGATAATATTAGTTTTATTTCAACTCAAAATATTTTGTTAAACAATGGTATTTGCTTTCTATTATATATATTTGTGATCGTTTATATATTTAACTAATAATATTTGTGAATATAGTGTATTGTTGTTATGTGCTTGTGTATGTATGGCATTTATAATTTTGTATAAAATGGTTGCGCTTATTACTATTCTAACGGCGGGCAGGATGTTCAGTCCACAGTCTCTTTTGTATTATTCCAGAGAGGTTTATTGTAAAGCTATTTTTTGTATTCCAGAGAGGTTTATTGATGACCCTCTTCTTCCTTGAAGCAGGAGAGAAGTCTTTTGGTAGGAGAATTCGATTGGATGTGAATCGGTACAACTGTAGATTCGCATATAGGTACGAGATCCAATATAGTTTGGAATTAAAAAACTTTATTTTTTGTTTAAATGGCCCGTCGTTCTTCTTTTGTTACTTATAGTAGTTAAAGCTAAGTTAAGGAAAGTAAAAACAATCAAAGTATTGTTATTAGAAGTTTATTATTAAGAAAAGCAAAGAAAGTGTGTATCTACAAATCAGAAGTGGTATGGAAAAAGTAAAAGTAGTTTGTAAAGTAGTAAAGTTTTCGACAATATATAAATGATATGATTTAACTTAATTTCTATTAGTTTCTCACAATAATAATTTAATTTCCTAATTTTTCCTCCATTCTCTCATTTAAAAATAAAGCGTTCATTCTTATTTCCTGATACGATTCTTTTTTAACTTAATTTATGCAATCACGCGCAATTTCCCTACTATATAAAGAAAAACACAGCGAAACGCCCGCTCTTGCTTACTCTTTCTCATACACTCCTCTCTGATGATCATTTGTGATTTTTATGGTGTTTTCGTTTCGGCCTCGATGACTGAAGCTCAACTAAAGTCTGACAGAATAAATTAAAGCTTATTTCCGCCATGTGCTCTGAGTATTTGATTGATGTTGAAACAAACGTTAAAAATTATTCGTGATATAAATATAAATGTTGATTACAAATACGTTACTAATAAATCTTGCAAACATTGGAGAAAATGTGAGAGAGAATTTTTCTTTTGCAGTTGATATAAATTTAATAAAATAATAAATTTTATGATAGTATATGTTTATTCAGTGAAAACAGGATTTAATTAGGATTAGAAACACTGCATCTTGGTCTGTTTTTGATGCTATTTTTACAAATATTTCCATCCATTCGCTAAACAATACAAATACTTCAATCCAAAAGCTAAACAATACAAATATTTCAATCCATAAGCTAAACAATAATAAAGGGCTTTGGAGTTAGGACACTCTGTATGTATGGATGTAGAACATTTCATTAAAAATGTTCTTCCAATAAAAGTTTTAATGGATTCTGCCGTTTTCATTCTCACATCTCTAAATTAAAATCCCGTTCACTTACGAACTACATTGATTATTCGAATATTTCAAATCCAATACATTGCTATTAAAATCTTCAATTCTCTTTGTCTTGAGGAACGCATGACTTTTCTCAAAAAAAGAAAAATGTTATAGTTGATATTTTAATAACTAAATACAAACCGAAATTTCCAATGAAAGTTAACAACTCTTGATATATATATATATAACAGGACTATTTAAAACTGATGCCAGTGATGTAAATTACTATCAACAAACGGTTAAAAGCACAAAAGGGGGGGAGGGACAATAATTCGATTCATATGACTTTGAATTATACACTGATACTTAGACCTATCCTGACTTACGCCTGTCCTATCTGGTCTCATTGTGCAAATACAACCCTTGATACTCTGGAAAAATCGCAGTCTAATATAATTCGAATGATAATAAAAGCACACTGGTATATGAGAAACACAGATGTCAGAAACTCAATAAAATACCCAACACTCAAGACCTTCATCAAAAAACTCGCAAGGAACTTCTTCATAAAAATCGATAACTCCACCAATAGAACTATTTAAACCATTGAAAAATATACTCCCATCCGAAATAATTAACTTCTACACAGACATCGTGAAATTCTGCTAGATTAATCCTTCAAAATTCATCTTTCAATATTTCTTATGTCGATTCCTGAAATTATACACTTCAAATTGACAACCATCCGCAGCAGCTAATAGGAGCTCACCCAGCAACCAATAGGAAAGCACCCTCTCGCTACGCGAGAAACACCAGTGAAGCTATAATCAAACCAGACTAGAGGAATAAGTCAGGATAATAACCAGTAAAAATTTTACTCTCTTGCATTCACTTTTAATAGCATCCTCTACATTGATTAATCATGAAATCATGAAAATAATGATTTTTTTTCCTTGTCTTAGCTTCCAAAATCAGCAATTTTACGATTCCTTCGCAAAATTAATAAATTTTTAACTCTATTTATATAACTTCATAGAAAATATTAAGCAATTCTGAAATTTACTCTTATTAATAGATTATAGATATTTTTTAACTTTTAATTTTTAATAATTAATATTCAAGCATTGCTCGTTTTTTCTTTTTTCCATGGCAACTAAACATTTGCAATATTTTTAATTTTAAACTCTTTGCAAGTTAAACACCAATGATCAGTCTCATCCATAATTTAGTACCATAACTGGGGATTAAAGCCCGTGAGGGTTATGCACCTCAATATTTATATTCCACTTGTGTGAATGACCTTGAACGTTTGATTTAGTGAGGCGTTAGGACGTGGGCGAGAGCATATTATTAAATTTAACCTTCAAGAACGCGGGCGGCGTAAAAAGAGAACTGCGAGTTTCAGAATAATCACGTGACTAACACCTGTGCGTTATTCACCCTCCTTCCAAAATTCTTTTTGCGAAGTACTTGTGTTTAAAGTTGGTCACATTTTGATCTGTTCTTCATTTCTTTTTCTGGAACGTCTCATCTGGCGTACGGATTACGCCACCCGTGTTATTATGAAAGTAATTCCTGTAGTATGTTCTATTTCATTTCTTTAGTCGTACAGCCACCAACTACTCAGAGTCATAGAATTTATAAAAACAGGATTCTTCAAAGGGAAGAAAACTGGAGCGGTTTTCCTGGACATCCAGAAAGCTTTTGACCGAGTCTGGCATATTGGATTAATATATAAAATGATACAGTACAACACCCCACCATATCTAGTAAAAATAATCAGTTCCTACCTTCAAAATAGAAAATTCCAAGTCACAGTAAATGAAAAACTATCAAATCCAAGATCAATAGAAGCCGGAGTCCCACAAGGAGGAATCCTCTCAACAAGTTTGTTTAATTACTACGTGAACGACATCCCTACACACCCAGAAACAAAACTATGCATGTATGCAGATGACACTGCGATATTAGCACAACATAAAAAATCACCTAACATAGGCCAAGCACTAAACGAACACTTACAGATACTAGAAGCATGGTACTCTACTTGGAAAATTGCCCTGAATGTTTCCAAAACAGAGGCCGTCTTCTTTTCACGAGGATACAGAAAAAATGAACCAGACATCTGTCTGGAAAACAAAAATATACCCTGGTCTCTAGACACCAAATATCTTGGTGTAACGTTGGATAAAAAACTCACTTTCAAACAACATGTAATACGAATTAAAAAGCAGTACAGATCTGCAGTTAATAAAATTTTTCCCCTTATCTCGCGTAAATCTGCTTTAAGCAGACGTAATAAAATGCTTATCTACACCCTGATTCTAAGACCTATTCTGACCTATGCTAGCCCGGTCTGGTCACACTGTGCTAACACTACTTTTGACTTATTAGAAAAATCGCAAAACTCCACAATTAGAACAATAGCTAAAGCCCAATGGTACATGAGAAATACAGATATTAGATTTTCACTTAAACTCCCCACACTAAAAAATTTTATCAAAAAACTTTCTGCAAACTTCTTCCAAAAAATCGATACTTCAAATAATAAAGCCATACAAGAAATAGAAAAATACACCCCAATAAGAAATAACCCTCAACTTCATAGACCCAGAGAAATCTTAATCCTATAATTTAAAATTATACAATAATTTAAACTTTCTAAAATCCAATACTAAATCACCCAACTCCCGCGATCTTAAAAACCAAAACTAGCATCATTAGCATCCGCCATCCACCCCTACCCACACACACTTATATACTCAAACAGCTCACCGCGCCACCGACCAATCACAACCCACGCTCTTACTGCGACCAGACCGAGCAAGCAAGCAGGAATTCAATAGACTTCTGCTGCAATATTACAATTAATTCTCCATTCTGCAATTAAATTTGATCATCCATTATATTTTTACTTTGTGATAACTTTACTTTCTGCAATAACTTTTTAAACTTTTTAAATTCCCTATAATACTCTTTTTTCATCAAACTATTGCAATTTTTAAAAAATAACTTCCATAATAATTCATTAACTTCTGGGCAAGTGAAAAACCAAGGTTCAGTTCACCAATCATTTTTAAGCCATTTCACAGGGGATAGAAGCCCGTGAGGGTTAAGTTCCCCGAAATAATAGTTGTCGCTACTGCTGTTCAGTTAATGATTTATTGAAGGATGAAAATTACGACTGCTGAACGACAAGTTATTTGAGACATCGCTTACAGTAATTTAAGTTCCAGAATCGGCTTTCTCTACAAAGGGGCCAGGGCGCAAGAAACCATTTGGGGCCCTACATTTTTTTTGTAAAGTAAAAAAAAAAAAAATACAAACATGAACATACATCACTAACGCATGTTTATTTAATGCGAAATTTTGCTTTTGCTAATACAGTAATTACTTCAAAAAATTACAATTTTTTGCAATGTCTTTTTCAATGCTTAATATAACAAGTCCATTTAAGCATTATGCGCACATGCTCAACTAAAAAGTTTAGTTAGATGGGGTTACTCGTGAGTTCCCCAAATCAAATTACAAAAACTAACCATACTCATCATCCAAAATTTGTTTGAAGATTTTCGAAATTCATAGATCTACTATAATGATGTTTCTGATAAAACGAACTTTACGTCGTACTGTCAATGATAGGTTTGGTTTAGTTAGTTTTATTAATTTTGCACTAGAAGCAATATGAAAGCCATAGGAATATTGTCAAGTTTTCATGTGTAAGAGCATATTATTTTAATTCTTGATCATGTTGGGGACCCTTCAATCGCGGTGCCCTGTTGCAAAGCATCCGCCTAACGCCCAGATGGCTGGCCCTGTAAAGCTCAAATTATTTCTACATTAATTATCGTGATGTAAGACGCTATCTTCAAATGAAAATAATTTAAGGTACTCTTTGAGTAAAAGGTGTAGAATTTGAACCGGCAATAAGTGCATTTTTTTCAGACAAAACAACATTGCGTCATTAATTTATTCTAACCTTACTATCTTATAGAAAGAAGCATTTATACTTCGTTCTACTGTTCGTTTATATTTGAATAAATTCTTTTGTCTTCTGTAACATGTGTTGCATATTCTGCCTCCTAATTTGTAATGCTAATTAGGATTTTCATTTAACATGTTCAGTCGCTACTGTTGGTGTTTGCTATTTTGGACTAGGTTTGAAAAGTGCAGACATGTTATCTAGACAAGAAACAACATATTCCAAAAAAAATTCTCTAACGGGTGCATTTATTCTACACTCTTTTGCTCTATTTATTGCTAGTTGTGACTCGCTTGATGGGTTAAGCTGCCACACCTCTCTTAGGAAAATATTGAGTATTTATAAAACGGTTTCGGATTTTAAAAATATAATATAATAATACGAAAGCACTGCACAGCATCACGCAGCGGTACGCAATTTTCTACAATGCCTTGATCTTGCATCAGCTTCCTCTTTAGGTTCAGGGATGCCGCCTCGTAGATAGTTAAGTAACCAATTGATCCTTTTGGAACTTGCCATTAGATTGGAGGCAAGTCACTCAACCCCTCTCCTGGGAATCTTTATCTTTGCCCTGGCGACCTCTTGTACTCACTTAAAGGGACACATGCATAAAAAAAAATTCGAATAATTTTTCTTCACTCCTTTTACTTATTTTACTTTTATTCTTATGTACTCACGTATGAAGGTACTCGAAGTGGCTCCCTTGTTATCTCCTGCCTCCTTGAGGTAGGCAATTCATTTATCAAATGTTAAAGTTCAAGACATAAACAAGAATAAATAATAGTTGATCAATAAACGAGTTTCATCATTTGACTCCGTGATCGGAGTATCAATGACCTGTAACAGATGAAGGAACTAAATCTAACGGTTTATAAACTAAATTTTACTCGTTTAATTAATCTGAGAAAAAAACTCCGGATCAATAATTAACATACATGATAATTACAATCATACGAATTTAAATGAAAATTAGGAGCTTTTTCTGTTTGAAAATGGGCTTGAGTTTCGTTTAGGCTCTTTGTTTTGAAATGCAGTTTTGCACCGCTACTTGGCAACGGAAGAGTATTTGGTAATAATTTGCCAAATGCGGCAACTTTCGTGTACGCAGTTACTACTTACAATAGACTTATTGACATATGACGGCTACCCTAAGAAATTGCTACTTTGGCAATTTTTAAAATCGCCCTAAGTGGTAAGATTAAATTGTATTTTAATCAGCTCTCTAACAACAAGTGAAGATAATCGGAGTAATTTATGATGTGAATATGTGCAAATGTATTTATATATATATATAATACAGCCAGCTTTATACATGCTTTATCAATAATCGAAGACAATGTAAAATGATGTAATATTCATTGACATGTCAAAAATTTTGAGCTATTTTTAAAAAATGTTATTTCGGTATTTAATATAAGTAATGTTTCAATTTTTTTTTAAAAAAAAAATAAATTTCAAAGAAATATTTACGAAATACTTTTAAAATTTACGATGAGTAATCCATACGTGAATAGAGTCCCAAAAGCAGACAAAAGAAAACTCTTCTTAAAATGAACGACGTCACCGGCTGATAAGTAAATTGCTTCTTTTTCAGCTATTCTTTTAAGAAGATTCATGGTTTTCTCGCAGTCGAAGTAATTCAATACGCATTTATCTATCAAAATCCTCGCTGTCCTTCTTATTCTCAGCATGTAATCTGGAACCTTAGAACAACACGTAGTTACAGAAAATATTATAACAATACCTGTGAATCCATTAGTGCATAATTCAAATATTAAAAATGAAGTAAGCTCTTCCTGTAAGCAAGATGACATAACAGTGAACAGATTACAGAAACAAACTAATAAGATGATAAGCAGTGAAGTTGATAAAGAATTTTTTAAAAGATTGATTTTCATCTCGATACAGTTATAATCACTAACAATCATTACTAATTTTGTTAAGTTTTTGTTAACTTTAAATAAATTCATTTCTCTTAAGTCTTTATTTACCTGTAAGAGCAAAAGTCCATAATGGTGTACCATAGCGTATACTGACAGGGTAAAGATACAAGGATATATCAAATGCACAATAAAATACATGTATTCACCAACAATCATCAAAATGGCTTTTTGTTGTTTACTCTGAAACTCGAGTCCTAACGACCAAATACCTTCATCAATCTTTCTATCGTAAGCCGTATAAGTATAGAATATTGCCATCAATATCGGTAAAATGGAAATAAAGAAAATGATTATTTTCAGAAAAGGAGTGCTATTTCTTCTTTTATTGGAATTAAAGATATTGAAACGGGATTTCAGTTCAGTAAGAAGAACATGTAAATTCCTTCTTTGATTAAACATCAAAACCCATAAAAAGAAGAAAGAAGCATGTAGGAATAGATAAGCAAGTCCCAATTGTTTGTTTGGTGTTTCATATATGACAATCACACTAGATGTTAAAGTGGTAATTGCAGACAGATGAAAAACTATTGTCAGAAAGTACGAGAAGCATGATAAAAAACCTCTGGAGACGTTTCTGCTTTCATTGCTGTATAGTGATATAATAATCCACAGCGAAACGTCTGTTGAAGGCAGTTTCGACGAATTTGTTACATGCATATTGAAGATGAAGATATCCTCTTTTTAATGTTTTCCTCTACGTTGTGTAGCAATTTTTTTAATATCTTTTTACTTATTAAATATTGAAAAAAAACTTGATATTTAATTTTAATTTAAAATAATATTTTCATAAATTAACTCTATAAATAACTTGCATTTTTAAGAACAGCCTTGAAGATGAATTCGGTTTCTTAAATTATTGTACACTTCGCGAATTTGCAATCACCTTACGAACATGAAAATCTTCGATAATATAATGAGCATACATTTATGTTATTGTATAAATTATTATAATCCATACGTGATATTCCTGAAAATGGAATGAGTAGAAGTAATATCCCTTCATACGAAGTATTTCATTATTAAATCTGAAGATATATATTTGTTACATATTTTAAGGTACTTTTATCAGGACACTGTTCTCAATAACCATTACCGCATGTAAAGAGCAAATATCACTTGTATTTTCACTTATGTTTGATATCAAAAATTTGTCTTCTGTGGTTGAGTCGATGCGAAAACTTTAAAAAAACTTGTCTCAAATTTCTTCTAAACTTTACGAAGTTGTATTCAGCTTCACGAAGTAATGCAGGAAGAGCTGCATTACTGTCACACAAATGCGCGTATGTTATTATATGGATTGTAGTAATCTATGCATAATTTCTAAAAATGATAAAAGCAGATGTAGCACATTTCAGTTAAAGTATTTCATAGCTAAATTTGGTGAATTATTTTTCTCCTTGTTTTACAGCACTTTTCTTTGTTCAGTGTAATCAAAATATTCATTCACTTTTGTAAAAAATGTAAATCATGAATATTTACTTGCTTTTTTCTAATAAAAAAAAATATTTTATTCTTATTTCTAGTTCATCGCAAAAATTATAATTAAAAATATAATCACGTGCTTAAATAAATTGATGTGAACATTAAACAAAATGCTTATAACATATTTCTATATATTTCTCAATAAATTCGATATAAATAACTAAAAGCGGTAGTGATCAAATAAAAATTTGATTGTTTTCAAATTTCATTGAATATCTAACGTCTATTAGGGACAAAAGCTTCCCTTATATTAGATTTTTTCAGTTCTGAAAAAATAAAAGCAAGATGCTAGGAGACATAAAAGCCCTGACAGAAAATAATCAATAAAGACACGAATACTTAAAATATTAAAAAAAAATACATCTTGATCAATATTAGTAAAATGACATGAAATAAATCAATAATTTGCATTATCACTGTCATAGTAACCGTTAGGAAAAAGAAATAAACTGTTTTGTACATTACGCGTAACAATAAATTAGAAATAACTTGAAAAGAAAGAGATAATCCAATATTTCATTAGGAAAATATATTCGATTGATAATTGAATAAAGTATTCTATATAATTAATTTCATGCACTGACGAATACATATTTCAAATTATTAGTTTATTAATTACGAAATTGCTTGTAAAATTAATATAATTTAAGTAGGAAAATTTCGTGAAATATAGCACAAAATCTTTTCAAATTTATTTAATATTTCTTAAAAAATAATTTGTTGATAGGATTTGTTGTAAAATTAAAATTTATGCACAATTTAATCTTTCCTATTATAAATATTTAAGCAAAATGTTTTTAAATGTTTTAAAATCGTGTGTGTTTTCTAAATAAAGTTCCCCAAAGGTTGTAATTACAGATTATATGTAATAAAGATTTTTTTCAAAATGTAATTTAAATTTTAAAAAAAGAAATATTTTTTGGTTGAGAAAATAGAAACATTTACCTTATTTCAACAAATCACAATAAATTTCTGATTTTGCTTCATGCCCTTTTCAAAATTAGGAAAGTTCTTTATCCTGTTTTTACAATATAAATGCATATTTCAGAACAATGAAAAATCAAAATTTCAAGGATTTACGTGAATGAAGTATAAATAAAGTAAAAAGATGCATATAAAAATTATTTTCTATCAACAATTTTATTTATTTATCTTAAAAAAATTCAACCAATTTTATAGATAAGGATAGAACATATAATTGCAATCAATCTTAGGTCTATTGTTATTAAGCGCGAATACGGGTTAATAGTAAAATATTTTTCTTTTAATATTTAAAGCTGCACAGGAAATTTTTGGATAGAAGTCTATAATTTTTCCATTAAACTACATTCAGGCTTGTTAAAAGACTAAATTATTTCACAAAATTGGTCGCAATATGTAAGCATAATTTAAAAATTTAGCACTAACTACGTCTAAAAATAATGATGTATCATTAAACTTATATAAAAGTTATTGAATGAAACTATAGAATGGGCACTATCGCGTTTCTCCCTTCAATAAACACTTGACGGAATACTTATGAGATGTTATTTGAATTGTAAATCTCTCCCAATAAATTAAATGTGACTTGTGTAGATAAGAGTTATTAAATTGTATTGAATAAAATCGTGTAGATGCATTTATAAGTATTGAAGTGTTTTGTTTTCGGGTGCCGGTGTTTTCCGACCCCTTGGAGGGGGAAAGAGTTGATGACCTTGAGTACAGCTGCGTTGCTTCGAACCCAGGTCCAGTGGGGCCGAAGGAAAGTTGACCAGTCGCTTTTCTTTCATGTTCTTACCAACCAGGCTACTATGGCGATCAGGTTATTTGGTTGCGTTGAATAAAAAATATGTAATACTTAGAAAATATTTACACTATTTTAATTTCGGTTAATTTAAAATACTAAAGTTGATATTTACACAATAAAGTACATGTCGCACTTCCACTTTCTACACATTATGGGGTGCATGTCGCACGCTAACAAAGTATTGGAATGTCCTTGGATGCGACATTCCAGTGGTACGTTTTGTAGAGCTCTGAATGTCTCCTTTTGGAAATTTTTGGTCTAACGGAATTGACCACGCCTCTTCTAAAACCACGGGACATATTCCTTTGTTTTGGTTGGATTACTGAAAGTGATAAAACAGTTATTGGTCAATAGCACTTCAACCGGGGCAAGAGTTGCCACCTGAGTGGGTGTTCTCGGTTCCCAGGAGAATCTGACTCTTTTAGGTCAAAGTTCATGAGAAACGGAAATGTTGTTTTCCCTTTCTCACGAGTCCAAATGTCCTTAATGAAGATCTTGTCCTGATGCAAGGGGGACCACAGATGAACTTGCCAAGTGTGTTCGTCGCAAGTTCAAAAGTTGGTGGTCGCAGTTTTAAGCATTTATTGAAAATTTTGCTGCAAAAAAGCACTTTGCGATATTGTTACAAATAAACAAAGTTTGCATTTACAAACACATATTTTTTTCATATTACCCAAGGAAATTTTTAACAATGAAAATTCAGTTCTTGTGTTCTTTATGGGTCTTTTTCTAGTTTTACTTCAGATTAATTTGTTTTTATTAATGAAATGATTTTTAAATATTCGAAAAATGAAAACTCTTCTCAAAAACCCTAATGTAATCACTTTTGATATTCACATTATTTGGCAACAACAAAATTTTTTAGAGACCCTGATTTATAAGGATACTTAATCTTTTGCAATGTAGATCTTTATCCCTTGCTCACATATATTTCATAGAATACATTGACATTTTTATTGCTTGGAACTGAAGTTTTTCATCTAGTTTAAACATACTTCAATTTCTTATAATTTGGTACGTTTTTGTTGAAAATTTTGAACTGAACTTTTAATTGGAAATTTTTGCTTTAAAGTTTTGTAATTCGAGTATCTTGCCTCTTCTTTTCTCGTTTCTTTTGCATAATTTATTATAATTTGCATTTTGGAGTAATCCATTTTTTCCCCAGCAAAATGCACTGGGAGGGGGCTTATACCGTAAAACATGTTTAACCCCACAATTCAGTCCCCAGTCTAAATGTGCAGATTTTCTTACGTTGTATTCAGTTACTTACTCATTTTTCAATAAATGTTTGTTTCTCCTTTTTTTTTAGTCTTTTAATTTGTTCATTTCTTTCCTTTTTTTAATAATTTAATTGTTTTAACTTATACATACATATAAAAAATTATATATATATATATATATATATATAAAGAGAGAGAGAGGATTTAAATCTTAACAGTAAAATCTTGGAATACCCTGTTAATACAAAGTCGAACAAATATACTTAGATGTAAAAAGAGGTATTCATAGACGTATAAAGATTTAAAAAGTTCCTAAATATTGATGAAAATTAACTTATTATTTTTATTACGAATAATCATCAAAAACTAAACATTATATACTGAATCTATGAGAAATTCCTTAAAAAATTACGTCAAAATTACAGTATGGGATGATCGGTATAAATAACTTAATTTATATCTCGATTTTTTTACATTTGAAATTTTTGACAGCTAAATTTCTTGAATAAACTTTTGCATTGTCAGTTTACAGCTTCTGATTTGCTTTTTTACTATAACAAATTTTGTATTGCAAAACAGTGTACAAATTTTAAATTATTTTTTCAAGAAACCTGACAAATATACAGAAAACAAAATTACATGCTATACTATTCAAAATTTTCACATTAATTTTAAATACATTGTTCAGTGCTAATGATATAATTATATGTAAATGTAGACTTACGATTAATATTAGGAAAATTATGAAATAATTATTTATAACTCATGAATATTTTTTAAAAAAATTCAATCATTGCAATTTTTCGGCCATTTAAATTATTTTAATCTGAAAAAAGTATAAGTATTTATCCGACTAGCTCATTTTAGTTATTTTTTATGATAACTTCAATCAAGTTAATATTCGGAGAAAGCTATTTTATATAATTTAATTTTTTATTAGAATAATAATTTTCTTAACAAGATTGAAATGTCATTCTACGTACTTGATGGGATTAAAAAAATTATTTATACATGTATTTGAAAATCCTGGAAAGAAAATAACATTTATTTTTATTTTTATTTTAGAATACCAAATGAATGGGGAAATGGTAAGTGATAAAAGTTATGAATTGTGAAACTCTTGAGTCATTTATAGCGAGCGATAACGTTATTAAAATGCATTAATTAAATTAAAGAGAGATTTCAAAACTTTGTAAAAAATTCAATACTTACCAAAAGTTTATATTCAATGAATGAGTGAAAGTGAAGTTTAATGGAACAAGAACCAGGTGTGGCTATATATATATATGTTGCGCATTCAAGATGTGACTGGGGTATAGAAGGTTGAAAAAAAAATGGGAAAAAGATAAAAAGTTTGACAAGAAGGAAGGTCGAAAACAGAGAAGAATCACTAGGGTTTCACAAAGGCTCGTTACCCGTGTTTACCAAAAACAGTAAACTCCATGGGGAAGAAAAAAATCACTAGGGTGTCTCGGGGTC
The DNA here is from genome assembly GCA_019974015.1 of Nephila pilipes. Taxonomy (NCBI): domain Eukaryota; kingdom Metazoa; phylum Arthropoda; class Arachnida; order Araneae; family Nephilidae; genus Nephila; species Nephila pilipes. The sequence continues at coordinate 212,699 of BMAW01085360.1, read as the reverse complement.
ATGATGCCCATGCATACCTATAGAAGTCAAGCCCCTGAGGTCCCCAGATATAATGTTCAGGGGCAGGGTTCCCAGTTATACCCCCAGACACTGCGTACTCATTTTAGTCGCTTCTTACAACATGCATGAGCTACAGTATGACAATTCTTACACAAAAGTGGGGTTCAAAAAGTACTTGTATTTAATAGCAGATGGCATCATTAAGGTAAATTGTTGCCACCATAGGGTGCTGTCATTTGTTTAACGGAGCAGAAGCAAATTTGACATTGATTCATAAATTAGTTTTGATTTGAAGGTCATTTGCTGCCACGTCGAGTTGTCACCGTCGATGATAAGTAGATTCATCCTTATACATCAGAAACCAAGCAATATTCAAAATAATGGGTAGCTTCCGGTGAATCTGCTAGAAAAATGAGGATGATCTCATCAACCGGAAAAGATACAATTAAATAGATACAATAGAAAAGATACAAGCAAAAATGAAAAGTTAACTCCTCATTTTGATAATTTTTTTGCAGTTGGGAAACGGGAAGCACATTGAATAAGTTGTGATAAAATCAAAGTGATGTTTCCGTTTCATAAAATTAAAAATCCAGTTATTCTTGCTACAGTTCTCAGTAGGGGGGGGGGAGAAAATAGAGTTAACAAGTTGCAAGGCAATCCAAGGCAGAGATCAAGGGGAAGCAGGCTTTGAAATTCCACTTGTGTATGCCCTCATTGGAAGTCCTTCCGATTAAAATGAATTGGTTAACAGTAATGCTTAAATGCAAGAATATTTAGAAATCGATGAAAACTTGTGCACCGAAGACATCAACGAACGACATAAAACCTTTCATTTCAACTGTACTTAATGTTGTGATCTTTTATAAATATAGCTTGGAAAGTACCGAGGAAGAGTCAGACAAAAAATGTGCCACAAAAAAAAAAATAAATAAATAAACACATTCCTTAAAAATACACTTCCCATTTAAAAACATTAATGATAACTATCATTGACAGTGAAGGACTGAAGATCATCAGTGACTGTAATATCCCCATGAAAAAAAATATACTTGTCATATATAGACTTGTTTTTCAATAAATTTCTGTATGCACAAAACTCATTTATTCATTTCGTACATTTTTGCAATAATTAAACTTTTTTAATTAAGAATTTTCATTAACTCCAAATTTAAATAAATAGCTGTGATTATGTTACTTATTTATATATATTTTATTTAAAGTATAATACAATCTTTATTTCTAATTAAATTATATTTTTAGGTATTACTGTAGTTATTATAATATGTGAAATTTATAGAGTTATCAAGTGGTTGGTGTAAGTTAATTTTTAGCAATAAAGATTAAATATGTCTGTTCGTTAGTGAAATTAATATAATTAACACGACGGATTAGTCCTTTTTGGACAAATTTTTTATTAAAACTTAACAATAAAAATTAATAGTTCAATCATAAGTACAGTTATTGTGGGTGTCAGCGCTACAGTAGTTACCCACGTCCGTTATTGCTGAAAGTCATTCAGCTTCTATAACAGTTATTGTGGGTGTCAGTGTGACAGTAGCTACCCACGTCCGTTATTGCTGAAAGTCATTCAGCTTCTGCTTAGTTTTAACAGAGGACCGGTAGGAGACGCACATGTGCGTCAACAATGTTCTTAAACTAAAATATTAAGAATATTTCACTAAATGAAATCAACGAATTATGAATGAAACAATCTTGGTAAATTATTCTTTCATGGAATCATTGCATTTTACCATTCCACACCCACACCAAAAATGTATGTATCATATTTCTCATAACACGCGTCTTCACTTTCGAAGTTTATTTTCCTACGATAGCACTAACTGGTATCGTTACACATACGTCTAATTAAAAACGATTTACTAATTTTTCATCAAATGCAAAAGAAATAATTTTACATGTAAGACTACCTACACACTTCAAGGAATAAAGTAAGGAAACGCTTAATTGCTACCTGCTCATAATAAATTTTTCATGATTTTTTTAAATGAGCCACAGTATTCATTAATAGTTCCATGACACGAAAGGTACTGAATCAATATTAGAATGTGTTATTCATGCATCTGTTATTTCTGAGAGTAACATAAATTCATCATCGAAAACAAGAAAAGTATAAACTATCACTCCATTAACGATGGATCATTACAGCGAGAAAGAACATTACATTAAAGATTGAACTGCAAGCGACGAGGGGATTTATTAAATCATTCACTGTCTTTTGGAGAGAGTAGCATATTAATTATACTTATTTTTATAATTACCTTTTCAATCACAATTATATTTTCCTTATTTAAAAATTATATTCCATACTTGTTTTCTTATATTTTAATGACAAATTTAGATTTTATTTCATAATATGCGAAGGGAAAAACTTCAAATTAATTTGTAACGACTGCTCATGCGCATTGACAACTTTACATCGATCTTATGAAAGAACCATGATATATGTAAATCAGATTCATCACATAAGAAATGTAACAAATAAGAAAGGAGATAAAGGAGTCGGAGTGAGTCATAGGAACACAACTTTGATTCTAGCAATTGTTAGGTGATATATTGAGACTATATACCTCGCTCGTATCCCGAAGTTAGAATTCTGCTTGTATCGAATCCGGTGATCTGGAATCGTCTGTTTACAGATTGCCAGATAAGTAGCATTCTTCATTGTAATATTAATTCGGGATGCGATTAATCAACCACTCAACATTATTAATTTGTTCAAAACTAATTCAAAATTAAATAAACTGATTAAAGATTTTTGCCTCATTGTTATTGCGTCACTAAATTTTTTAACAATAATAAAGGCAGTTCGTTCAAATTTCATGTTTTTATATTTTAGGAACCCTATGTCACACGTATGGGTATATATGTCACAATAACAAAAAGCTTCTAATAATGTTGATCTACTCTTTTTCCAATCAGAAAAGGAAAAAAAAAAAAAAAAAAAAAAAACTTTACTTCAGATCGTGTGTATTAGGCGACCGTCTCATGGAGTGTTATGCACATAAGGATCAATGAATATCCGGAACAAATTTTATCCAGATATCTGGGTTATTTCTCTGTAAATGTATGTATTTCTTTGTAATTATCACAAAGACTCCATAAGGCTTAAACTGGGGTTTAATATCTTATCGCTCAACAACCATATTCGATATTCTCAAAGGCCAGATAAGTATAGAGTATCGACAATAATATTGGTAACATACAAACTACTAAAAGAACTATTTTTGCGATATGCATGTTCTTTCTTTTTCATATTATTTATCAGCATATTTTGTTGCGATTCTAATGTAAGTAGGAGAGCTTGTGAACTTTTTTTTGACAGAACATTAGGAGCTACAAGACGAGGAACAAAATAAATATAAAAAAAGTCGCTATGACACTATGACAAAAATAGGTATAACAAGTGTTTGCTTTAAAATATTTTTGGAACATGTAAAAATTTCTGACAATTTTTTTGCTCTTTGGGAAACTGAGAAACATTATAATGTATAGCAAGATATTTATTAAATTGGTGTCCATTGAATTCGGAAGATCACTACTTCCTTATTGATGTGTTTCTAAATGGTTTGTGTGATATGTTCCATTTCTTTTTCTTCCAAGGTTTTTTTTTTTAATAAAAAAATATTGTTTTATTTAAATAATTTTACCAAAATTTCAAAAAAGTATTAGAATATGTTATGGAGTTTCATGTATTGTGGAAATAAAAAGGTAATGCACTAATATGATTAAAATTTTAAAAAATGATTTTTTTTTTTGTTTAAAGGTTTTTTTCAAACAATCTATTTTATAATGAAATCTGAGTAGAGATGTCTCTTTCTTTGCTTACAGTCTGTTTATTACTCTGCTCATTCTAGAATAAAAATATGTTACCAGCAAGTAAACTTTTTCTTAAATTACTTTTCAGCAGATTCCATTATAAAATGTTGACTTTCTCTTCTCTCTGGAATATTTAAATTCTCTGAAATACAGATTAAAACTAAATTAAAATTCCCAAACATTTTTTAATGAATTACGCTAGAACATTCAGAAAAATAACTAACTTTGGAAAACAATACATAATCATACACGAATGTAATTATTTTAGCGTCACTTATTTTTTTTGGAAAATAAGTAAAACTTTTTTCATATTTCATTAATTTTAACTAAATCACATAAATTAGCGAATTAAGTGTCAACTTATCTTTTGTCATCGAGAGGAGATATTAAATGAATTGAAAGGAACTGATGTGGTCTTTTCTTAACATTTATTCAACTTTCGAACAAAAACAAAATAAAATACTTGTGAAAATCAGAAGGAAAACACATAAAGAATCGATTGAATGCATGTTTTAATGATTTTATGAATCGACTCTTCTCACATTATCACACAGTGCATTAGAAAATATATGTTAGAAAATAAAATTGTCTAATGTTCTTGTAATTTTATTCAACTGATACTTTTATGAATTTATTCAGTATTATTGAGGATGTAACTTCTCGCAGCATTTTCCATATGTCCTTAGTGTTAAATATGAATTAGATTTATCCTGCAGTCACAATTTTATGTGTGTGAATTTATTGTATGGTTATCATCATTATAATGAGAGCCTATTTTTAAATTTTGATTAATTGTTACTTTTCAAAAGCTCATACATGGATTAACATATGAAAAGTCTCAAAATGTTGAAGATTGTTGTATATTTTAACCTATAAATTTATTTTTCGAATAAGTATTTTGACAAAATCTCTCTTTAAATTAAGATTTATTATACAATAAATGCACACACACAAAAACTGTTGAATAGACGACTCGTCAATGCTTTGAAAATGTTCCTTTAACTTTGTCATTTTTAACATTATGGAGACAGAGCGAGCGATTTGAAAACTCGCATCGCTCTGAGAAGAAACACGAGGGGTATTGGCCAAGGACCTAATAATTTTGAACGTAGGTCAAGTGACGAGGATGACACCTGAGTTGGCACCTCCCTCTCGGAACTTCCTCAACAACGAGAGGACTAGGGACCTAATTCAATGTGCATCAGCACCGCTACTCAGCGGCTCTTAAATGACATTAAGGCTGGAATCCACGATTCGACGAAAACATCGCTGCCTGCTAGTTCGTGAAAATAACACTAAGCTACAGCAGTCGCACGGAGATAGGCAAAATGCTACGTGAAATGAGCCCTTTAAATATCTAAATACTGAGTATTGTATTAATGGAAAATAGTTCAGTTCACTTTATCTACTAAATAATGGTACCCGTATGTGTTAAATTGACCAGTTATTGATTATTCAGATCGTGTGATATCCATTAGCTCGATTAGATAATTTCATTAACATGATATTAAGTTTGACTCTTAGGTCATCTGTCTAGATTCATCAATTTTTCGACACCTCTTATAACAAATAAACGTTTCAACTAGGTTCGGACATGTATTCTAAAGGGGATGCGCTCTATAAATCCTAACAGCAAAGGACATGAGCATATCTTATGTTTTTTTTTTTTTTTTCTATGTATTGAGGGAAATGTTTTCCTTTAAAAACATTTTTATTGTTTCCTTACATCAAAAATATTACCGAATATACTTCAGAATGTACGAGGAAGTTGTAAGTTATTATTCGATGGGGTTAAAGAGCTGAAGGAGTAAAATTGATTCCTATTCTGCAAAAAACTCATTGTGTTTTTATCTGAATCAAACACTGATTTTCACTCTTATTTTATTACTGCCAATGATTCTCTTTTTATTGAGATTGAAACAATCGATTCGCAACTTTATAAATTAAAATTTAGATGTGTGTGTTTTCTGATTTCTGATGCGTGTGTGTGTGAGAGAGAGACATTATGGGAATCAAATATAATAAAAGAATAAGACAATAAAGATACAGATGAAACAATTAAAAGAACTAATTACATTCAATTTAAACTTATGAATATTCAATTCAGTAATCTTAAACATATTAAGTACTTTTGTGAAGCCGAGATAATCACGATTTTCTTTTAACTAACCTCTGGGACTTTTTGGTAATTTGCATTGTTTATTAATTACAGTTCCTTGCCAAACAAATGAAACTTGTTTAGGTAAATTAGATGAAGATAAGAAGTGTAATGAACTGAATTAAGGATAGTAGTATCTAAGTGAAATAGAATTGAGATGAAAGAGGAGAGAGATAGAGGATAATAACAAGCTGACAGAATGTTGTGTACTTACAGATGTTGTCACGTGCAAGCTGACAGTAGTAAATCGTCGTAATTAATCGTTTATATTGATCTTTATTGACAGCAGTTGGAAGTGATCCTCATCAGAACAACAGGAATTGAATTTGTTGTAATTGAATCTGTGTTTGAACCAGAATGTGTTATTTGGTAAGCTAAGACTTTATTATTTGAACATAAATTACGATTAACTGAATAAAGAGGAATTTGAAAGATACCAATCTTACACGTTCCTTGTTGGTTATTAAACTGTGTTGTGTTTCTCTTACATATCTTCGATTGGAGTTTTGGGCTTATTAGCTATATAATTAGACTTTAAGGTGGTTGTGGAGTTAAGTAATGAAAGGAATACATCACACTTATTTTGCGAGATATGTAAGAATGTAAAAGAAACAGTTTACTCATGAAATGCTTCTGTGGATAATAGTAAGGATAAAACAGAAGTAAAACGAAATATTCAAAATTTCAAAAAGATTTTCCCATTCTATTCAATTGTTGTTTACTTCACATTTGAGTTTCTTTATTTTAAATATGATAATATTCTTTGACCTTTCATAATTTCATGGGAATAAAAATGTCAAAAATATAAATATTTTACTTTAGAATTAATTACTAAGAACTAAAAAATAGCCAGAAAAAGTTATATTTATACATTTTCTTTATAATTTTTTTACAATTATTTATTCGGATAATCCTTCGAATCATGTAATCCTTTCTTATTAATCAACATTAGTAAGTAATTATTTTAATCCTTTGCGAATGATTTTGTATGTAAATTCTAGGGCTAAATGTAGTATTTCTCGTTTTACCTGCGATAGATCCTAAAAATGCTGGAAATGACACAGATTACTCATTATATCTATTATACATAGTTTTAAGTCGGTACATTTCTATAAATTCCCTGTGAGATTTCCAAAAAAAGGGTAGTTGAAAAATAATTTCTAAATGTATTTTGGTATATCAAAATTTTCCAGACAATTAAAATAACTATTCCTGGTACATTTCGGTTTACTGTATGCATATACAGAAAGTAAAAAAAAGTGGGAGGGAAATAATGTGACAAATATAATTTATTTATTTTATTAAAAGTCATCAAAAATCAAGTTAACCGAATCGTTGTAAGTTTGATTACTGTTTATTAGAAATGGGAAATCAGGTCAATTTGAAGCTGAAATGGAAAAATGAAATGGAGAACGGCCAATGTTTCAAAAAATAATAATAATAATAATAATAATAACATGAAAAATTAAGCATTTAAAACAAAAAATATTTATAAAAAAAGTTATGATCTTACAAACTCTTTTATATCTTGCTATTAAAAACAACAATTTTGGTTTCTTAAGATTTCATAATTGAAATATTTATAATTAATTATCCATTGCAAGTTATGTGAGAGGCACAGACATTGTCTGATTTATTCTAAACTTTTTTTTATTGCATATTGGCAACAGATAGAATTAGTTCTTCGAATCACTCGAAAATTTTAGCAGCGATGTATTAGTTTCCTTGCTCTTTGAACTGTGTTTGAATAGCATACCTGCATTAAAATGAAATATCCTATTCCGAAAGATAGTTATTAAAGTGATGACAGAAAAAGGGGGAATTCTTTATTGAATACATTTTTAATAGCTATATATGTAATTCAATAATTATTTTATCTTGTTTATGAGCAATTGTCAACTTTCAAAATAAAAAAAAAATTCCTTCAAGATTGCAATTTGTTAATTTTAATTAATAATATTATTTTTTTCAGAGTGTTCTGCTTTCATTGAATAGGCCTTGATTCCAATCAGTCTGCGGTGAAGTTTTTCATCTGTAAAAAAATCCTTTGACAAGAAAAGTTATCGAAAACTCGAATGAACGCTCAAAATATAATTCAAGGCCATTTTCAAGAAATTAAATTAATGGATTTCACGGAACAATTTTCTAAATTGCATGGATTAACCAAAGTGTTTATTAAATGTTTCAAATTTATTACAAATATAAAGAATTGAAACAATGGAAATTATTTCTATAAATATTCCTCTTTGGATCATATTTTCACTCTGTTTTAAAAATGATTCTAAAAGTGTTAAGAATCTAACCAAGTATCTCTCCTATTACATAACAATTACATTCCACATCTTTACAGTGTATGAGCTCGTAGCTACTGTTGCATCACCTGATTATTTTATGGATGTTAAACTATTTTTTTCCTTCATATCGATTAATATATCGTCTATTGCATTATGGTACTCGATGATCCATCAAAAGAAGAACATAAAATATCTTGTGGCTTTCCTCAACTTCTACACCTACTCGAGAAGAATTCTGAAGAGAAATCAAACGCTTTTAATTACTACGATAGTTTCTGTTATTTGCACTTTACCAATACTAACTGCAATTCCTTTTGCTTATTTAGTGTATGAAGAAACCCATATAGCGGATTTCTGGGTACTAAGACATCAGATTAAAAATAAAGTCTACAGAAGAGCCGTAAATGTTCTTGGTGGATATGTACACCAAACAGTATGCTCGGAGCATCCTTTACTTTTATGTTTATCAATGTGTATTTTGTTGCACAGTTACGGACTTCTCCTCAAACAATGTAACGAAAACCTGTATAACATAAATTTCTCACCCTCATCTATAAAATGCGCTGAAATTTTTAATGACTTTTGTGCCATAGAAGTGAAAACTCGTCTTTTAAAAAGCACACTGTCAGTCCCGTTGTTTGTTAGCTTATTCAGCAGTTTCTCTTCGCTGTTCTTTGCACTGGCTACGAATTTGAAAGCAAATGCTGAACCCACATTTAGCCTTGAGTTAGGTATAAACGCCCTAATCGGAATCATCGTCCTCTTTTCTCTGACAGTCTGCAGTTCGAGAATTCCCGAATACATGACGAAAATAAAGACAACGGCAAGATCTTTGATAAACAAATACCAACTTCGAAATATGGATGCTGGAAAAGAAATTGATTACCTTCTTCGGATGGAGAAGACGGATGCTGTTTATTTGTGTGCTTGTGGTATGGTTGATTTCAAAAGGAGTTTACTCTTATCCTCTTTTGGAACTCTCTTCACTTATGGAGTGCTTATTATGAATACTTAATGTATAAATTAATTTTACGTTCTCAAATTATTATTTGCACAATTACCATCTGCCATTCCAAAATGGCTAATAATATACTCCCGCTATAATCTGACACTTCAAATTTTGTGCCCTATCAGTAATCCGATGTTTTTAATTATACTGACAAATCATAGAATATTATTTTATGGCTTGTACAGTTTGAAGGTAATTTAATATATTATGAAGCACAAGGGAAAATACTGGCTTTAAGTTAATAGTATTTAATTCGTTCATGTACAGCTATTTATAGAATTTTGTGACAGAAGGTATCAACACAACCGTTTGGAGTGAGAACGAAAATGCTCGTTCTGGGCATCAATCTCGATCCCCTTCTCATCGGTAAATCTCTCACATCTCATCACAGCCTGCCGAAATATTTAAGCGACCCAGGACTTCTTGGAGATTATATGTGGCAGGGCTGTCCAGATGCAGAAAACATTCTGCTATTTATGATTTCGATGAGGCAAACATGGGAGCAGTTAGATGGAGAGAGACGCCAGAACATGTCATCAGTGTCAACGTCGTCAGACAGACCAACAGGTATAAAAGAAGGCCGAATCAAGTGATAGAAATCAGGAATGCAAATATGTTACAGGCTTCTGCTTCAGCGGAATGTATTGGCTATCTATACAAAGTAGTGCATTTTTCGTAGTTTTATTTATTTCGAGTATATGACGCTTTATTTACGTGTATTGAATTAAATTTTATTCAATAATAAAGTGCTGCTGTTGTTTAAATTCGTCGTTATTAGTGATTTTCTAATAAAATCCAACGTGTTCGATAATCTCGTAACTCTCTGGTCCGATATCAGTCAGATTACCGACAGAGTACTGTACTTGTGAAATTTTGGGCAAATTCCTATGGTTCATTATTATTTTTTTGTTTTCAATAAAGGTACTCATTTTTTTTTTAAAAAAAAATGTGTTATACATGTACGTCTTTTAAATAGGAAAATGAAGGAAATAAATTTCTCTATGGTCATTAAAATTTCTGTTTTAATAACATTTTCACTCAATAATTATTTGGTTATGAGCTATAATCGTATAATATCTTTTGTGGAAATTTTCTGTTCTTGCTTATAAATGAACAAAACCTTTTACAGCGGAAGATATTGTGAACATTTTTTGCATTCAAACATACCAAAATAAAACCCCGAAAAATATAATATCAAATATTTTTCAAAGTTCGTTAAATTCCTTAACTTCATTTTTAATTCTTAAATAAACTTCACAGTATATACTGTGTGCTATGATTGTATTCTTACATATTTTTTCCAGATTGTGTGTTTGAATTCCTTCAATAAATGTATTTCTCCTCGTCAAGGAAATTACCATCTTGTATACATTGATTCACTGTTGACGCTGTAGTCAATATAGAAACAACAGTTCAATAGGCTTGTGGTCGAAACCTTAAAAAAATCTCTTAGAATAGAAATTATTATTAAAGGCACGTATTTTCTCATTCAATACAACATTGATGAAGAAAAAAAAGTATCTGAAGTTTTAACAAATTTGGTTCCTAAGTAAAACACCAATAAGAAACGAGTTTTATAAACATGGGTTTTCCTTCAAACTTCACACTTTGCGAAACATATTTTTTTTTTTACCTTAAATTTTAAGTAACATTCGCCTGTCAGTAACATTCATTTTCAGAAACATTCGCCTATCTTGATAATGAGGAACAAGGTTGATTCTTCCCTGCAACGCTTCTTTTATAAAGGAAATGATGGATTTACAGAGATGTCACCTGTTAACGAAAGAGAGTTTAAGCAATGACCCTTCATCTTGTGAGGAACTTGGCTGAAAATTTAATTCCTTTTAATAATTAGTTTTAATCAATTAATTTTGATCAGCTATAGTTAAATTATCGCATTGTCATCCAAAACAATCGTGTAGAGAAAATTTCAACTCAATTGGGCGCTTTAAAATGTGAAAAAAAAGTTTTTAAAGTTTTGACCCAGACTTACTTACAATGTAAGTAGAAGAAAGCCTATTGAAAAATTAAGTACCAGAAAACTGACTTCACCTTGAAAAGATCTTTGCGGAACAAGTGTAATTATAGAATGAAGTTTCGAATATAATTCATACCAAGAATGCTCCCTTCTAAGAGCCATTTTTTTTTTTTTAAAAAAAAAAAAAAAAGAGGAGGGAAGAGATTTATGCATATCAGCGATAGTTAAAAGTAGCATTTTTTAACAGATTTTAAATTGATTCAACTCTTTTGATGAGAAATTCGGACTGTATAAAGCATTTCAAAAGCAAAATTTTCAGTTTCTTTTTATTATTTTTCCAGCAAATGTTGCGAGGCTTTCGAAGTTCTTGAATATTTCTTATTCTGAAATCAAATAAGATGAAATCTTCGATAGGAGTTCAGGAAAATCTTAATGTATCGCATGATTTATTCAAAACTGGTTAATTTAAATGATGCTAATTGTGATTATTTGATTTTTTTTTATTTTAACTTTCAATTAGAGGTAGTTCTGATACTTTTCCTTTGGTTGTTAATTTTTTCTGGCTCGTTTATATTAGGCTATGCCTTGCTGATTGCGCAGGTGAATTCAAGAATATTCTAGAATTCAAATATAGAAAGTTCAAAAGTTTGTTTAGAAGTTTATAAATCCATTCTTTTAACTGGTTTTATTTCTCGTCCTGAACTAGTCACGGGAACAGTTTTATTAGAGTCAGTATTGAGCTCGGGATATTCAGTTACCACTTCCGGACCCTTCCAGTTTTCCGATACGACTTGCTCGTAGTTTGCTTTCAATTCCAAAGGGTACAGTCGTTGGATTGGTCTTAGTACGTTTCCCTTTTCAGTTCGCAGTTTAACAAGTCTGATGATTCCCTCTTTTCCTGGAAAAAGCTCCGGTACTCTTCCTAGCAGCCAATGCAGCCTTTTTTTTTATCATCTGTACCAATTAAAACTCCGTCACCTAGATTTATCTTATCTTCTCTTTTGGTAACTGATGAACAAAGCAAACCCAGGTACTCTCTTTTAAACCTTTGTTTTAGATTTTCACGAACCTTCTGGATATATCTCCATCTCAAAACAATATTAGTCTTTTCAATTTGATCCAAATCGGAAACATTATTCAATGGAATATCCTGAAGAAACATAGATGGGGTCAAAGTTTTCAGCTCTTGTTCCTCAGATATGTAAGTTAGTGGTCTGCTATTCATGACAGATTCGCACTCATAGACGAGGGTCTGCAATTCCTCGAGAGACAAACAGGAGCGCCCAAGATTTTTTCTTAAAAGAACTTTCAAAATTCCAATCAATCGTTCCCAGAAACCTCCCCAACATGGAGAGGAGGGTGGGTTAAACTTCCAACGAATTTCCTTGACTCTAAATTCACTTTCAATTGTAGTCCAATCTAATTGTTTCAAAGCTTTGTTTAGTCCTGTAAAATTAGTACCATTGCCTGAGTACATCCCAGAAATTCGTCCTCTTCTGGCATAGCTTGGATGAAGTCATTTGTACTAAGTGAAGGTATTAGTTCTAGATGGACAGCTCTAAATACGGCACAAGTAAAAAGTACTATCCACACCTTTTGTTTAGATCTAGTCAACAGAGGTCCAGCTAAGTCTACTCCCGATACTTGAAAAACTGCTGCTAACTCTGTTCGATCTTTTGGAAGAGGCGGAAAAGGTACTTCAAGATGTTTTACTCTTTGCCTTTTACATGTTAAGCATTCTTTGATAACACTCCGGATAGACCTTTTCACTATCCAAAATCTTTCACGCAAAATAGTCAGAAGAGTTAATGTCCCAGCATGTTTGTTAGAAACATGTTCTTGGGCTATAAATCTTCTTACTGCCAGGTCTTTTGATGGTAGAATTATTGGAGAAATAAAACATTTCGATTCTTCTTCATTTATCAATCTAGATTTCAATCGTAAAATCCCTTCTTCATCTTCAAATACGAGAAGACCTCTCAAATTTTTTCGTGTTTCTTCATTAGAGTAACATTCTTTTTGTACTAAACGAAAAATAATCTTTTGTGCATTTAACAGTTCCTCATTTGTAAGTTCCGTATATATTCTGAAGTCTTTGGCCATTGGTTGAAAACGCAGTACCCAAGCCATAACCCTAATCATCTTTGAAAATCTAGAAATTCTTCTGGCTAACTGTAATGAAACTGACTCTAGCTCTGTGTTATTAGCAGAGATGACTGACTTTCGTTTCTCTATTTCTACTTCTTTTTCGTCAATATTTACAGCTGACTTTGGCCACTGTTCTTTCGGATTCTGTAACCAGGCTGGTCCTTGCCACCATTTGCATTTTTGAAGTTGTTTAGGTCCACAACCTCTTGATAAAATGTCTGCTGGATTCTGGTCAGTTGAAATATGGAGCCAATCTTCCGAAGTCGTCAATTTCCTTATCTCACTTATTCTGTTGGTAACGAATACCGACCACTGTTCTCGACGAGTTATCCACGTAAGAACTGTGGAAGAATCGGTCCAAAAGTAAGTCTTGATGTAGGGAAGTTTCAGGGCTTGCTTCATAGAACTAAAAAGCCTAGCGCCAGTGACAGCAGCCATTAATTCGAGACGTGGAATTGTAAATTCAAAGTCCAACCTAACTTGGTTTCTAATGCTACTAAGCCTGTCTCTAACTCTTCTCGTCGACCAATAATTAACTTACCGGCAACGTCTGCACCCAAAAATACCTCAATGGGCCCTGTGTTTTCTTGAATATCGGTTAATAATATATTTTTAGTTTTCAATTCATGTATCCAAGAACCATTTTTTACACTAGAAATATCATTACAAATGACATCATGATCTAAAGCATCTAATTTACAAATATAGTTACCATCAAGACTACTCAAGTAAATTTTATAACACTTGTGTTTATACATCTTTGTTTTCGTTCCGCCAAATAAGGAATGGCGAAATTCCTCTTCCCTCTGCAAATTAAAACCCAAATCTTCAGCAGTAGATTTCAATATATATGATTTTTGAGATCCCGTATCGATAATAGCTCTCGCTTTACGCTCTTTCTTGATGACATGTACATTTACAACAAGAGTTTGTAATATAACTTTATTCGTTGCCCGAGAATGTAAAGAATCAATTGTTTTTTCATTAATATTTTTATCATTTACCTCTTGTTTGGGTGAATCAGATTTATTACACACAATGTTTGGGCACATGAACTTTAAATGTCTTTTAGAACACAGTTGACACGTTATTTGAGATCGACATCTAGAAGCAAGATGACCCTTAGCCAAGCAGACACGGCATAATCCGTTCTTTTTTATTATTGCGATCTTTTCCTCTAGTGGGATGAAAAAAGCTCTTTTACAAAAGCGATTTGCATGAACCTTGAAACAAAACGCACATGTATCGTTGATTCTTGAATGAATAATTCAGCAGCAGCTGGGAGCGTACGTTGGCTCTTTGCCAAGTGCTTGCATTCGAGTTCATAGGGAAGTATTTCAGATCTACTTAATTTTATTTTTTTCTTCTGATTGCACTTCGCTCTTCAGAAACGAAACTATAGTATCCAGTGTTGATATACTCTGTTCGGGGTCAATATTTTTTCTTTGTCTTTCAAAGGATCGCAATATATGGATCGGTAATGAACTTTCGACTAAAGGATATAATATTACGCCGCACTGATCTGTAGAAAGTTTATTATACAAACTGCATAAAGAATCTTGTTTCTTTTTAGTAGCGTTACTTAAAACAAGTTTTAACAATTCTCGTACATAAAAATCAATTAATAGTTCTTTTGGTCCATATCTTTCAGCTAAGCTTTCAATCGCCAAAGGGTAGTTTTCATTCGTAATAGGAAAAGATTCCGCAAGCTCTCTAGCTTCTGACTTAATTTTTGTCGACTGAATTAAGTAATGAAATTTATCACAATCAGTTAAATTTTTATTTTCGTGTATGTTTTTAAACTGATTTCAGAAGGTTAACCAATCTCGTAATTTGCATGAACTTTGACCTTTTAGAGTCCGATTCTCCTGGGAACCGAGAATACTTTAGCAACAGATGAATAGTTTTGCAGGAGTCATTTTCTGGTTGCAAGTGCCCTAGTTGGGGTGCTTAGCGATTAATAGCGAAGTTTATAGCATTTAGCTATCCAACCAAAATAATGGATTATGTTCCGTGATTTCGGATAAGATGTAGTTCTTTTCTTACCACACAAAATTCCCGAAGCGAAAGGGCGTCAGAGATCTACAAAAAGTTCTACTAGAACGTCGTGTACGAGGACATAGTAATACTTTTTAGCAGGCGACTTGCAATCAAAATGACATATCTGGATAGCAAATGTAAGTGCGGCAAGCACTTTATCTTGTAAATATCAACTTAAGTATTTTAAAATAATTATAAATTATTGTTAATAGTATTCTCTGGGTATCCTATCATTTAACGCAACCAAACCAACCAATTAAAAAAAAGAGAACAGCCAACAGCGAAATTCGAAAATTTATGAAATGTGTAAATGGAATCTTAAATTTCATCAAAAATGTCAACGATATCACTTTGAATTTGCATTCATATATTCTGCCGATATTAATAGTGGATACAAAACATAATTGTGTATGTAGAAGGAATCCAATGGTTATTTATGAAAAGGATACCAGTTTCGAACATATTCTTAAATTTGTGATTCTGTTACTTAATATCATATAATTAGTAACAAATAAAAATATTGAAAAAATGTTCTAAATCTCTAGGTATATAAAGAGAAATAGATCGAAATATATTTGCCTTAAATGTGCTTTTCGCAAGGAGGAAAATATATAAAAGACACAAAAACATATTAAATTATTGTTTTAATTAACGAAACAGCATTTTAGATAATACAGAAGCAAACTGTAAAAAAAAAAAAAAAATTGAAAAAGAGCATTTTTATGAAACATTAAATGAATTTTTTTTAAATATTCGCTTTCTAGAAAGAAATAATAGTATTTCCAATAAAAACATAACTTAATGCTTGAAAAAATGATATTAAACTATCCTAATTGTGCTTCTCTACTGAAAGTTGTTTTAAATATCAGTGGATTCGAATAAATATCTGCTGAAATATGAATTGGTATTTGATTACGGATTGATCAATTCAAGCATTTATTAGATTATAAATTTTAATGATTTACTGCATGGGTTAATTCAGTCAATCGCTGTTTGTCAACATCGCATATATATTATATTATTGATTGATACTGCGTGACAAATTTGTGATCTACTGAACACGTGACATTGGATCAAACATTTACAGTTCGCGGTTTGAAAAACTTATTGGGGAGAGGGAATTAATATTGAGAGGACATGCATTCGTTCAATGCATACATTTTAACACGAAACTACAAGATTTATAAAAATAAATTATTAATTGGCAATATATGTATCATAAAAAATCCAACTTAAGAACCCGATCATTCTATGCATGCTTTCCAAACTAAGCTCTTTAAATATAATGAATGAAATTGGCTGTAAATGTAATACACATATTCGTGAAGTATTAATAATTTGACTATATCGCTGAGTGTGATGAATATTCTTTCAATTATGTGTGACCGCTTTGTTAAATGCGTGACCTATATTTACTAATAAAATCATTTCATTAGCGTTTTGTTTTGAATCTAAAACAATCACTAGAAAGAAAAGTGTTTAACTCAAGTTACCATTCATTTCAGAAATGCATACTTCGTGAAATGAGAATGTTATTCCCTGCTTTAGGTAATAATATTTTATATTAAAATAATTTGTACTTAATCATAATAAACTTAATTATTAAATTATATATATAATTATTAATTTCTAAATTAAGCTTTTAAGAATGTCACACATTCTGAAGTGTTTGTGATAAATACTTTATTTGCCATGTGTAAAACGAATTTTTTTTACTACTTTTAATTCTGCAGTACGATATTCTGTAGCATGTTTTTTTTAAAAAAAAACTGTGAATTTTTATTCGCATAGTCAAAAGATTAAATTAAAATTTAATTTACTTGCTGAATTTTCAGAAGCTGATTATATGTTCCCATGGCGCTATTAACCAATTTTATGAGAGTTTTTTTTATCATATTAATTATATTTCTTATTAGATTAGATCTATGTAAGTACGTTTTCATTATCCATTTCAAAACGTCAAATCGATTCTTATTTCTGTTTTTATCTGCCTGGTTTTTCTCACTTTTCCCAACACATTTAATTTCTTCAACGATTCAGCTGTTTATCCTAATTGATTTTTTTATAATTACAATACCTCATTAAAGATGCTCTAGAATTTTGTAAAATGACATTTTTCTTACAAAATTCGGCGAGATTAAAATATGCAAGCAATTAACATAGACTAAATTACTTGCTTATGAATTGTAAAATGTCTGTGTACATGAATCGCGCGATTCAAGAAATCATCAATATCACTGTTCAACGGACAATTTTAGCAATGATTCCGTTCATAATGAATTCGACTATTGACTTCATAACCAGCCGCAAGTTTTCCATGGCTTTATGCAGGAATAAAAATGGAGAAAATTAAAACAAAAAATTTGATAACTGATATTTTTTTCGAATACAATGAAAGCTTTCCATCTAATTTGACTTTTAAATAAATATGTTTACTTTCATCTGTCGTTTTTAATCAGATTGATAAGATGTGATTTTTTTGGACGATCACATTTATTGATACACAAATAGAAGAAAAAAAACAGGTTCATTTAGACAACATAGCATGCAGCATAATGATCGTTATTTATGCACTCTGCATTTGCATGACCTCTGTCATCACTTTCGCTCTCTAGTCTCCCAGGTGTCTGTTGGGAGAAAAGGGCGAAACACAAGCGTGGAAGTTCTTAATACTGACTTGAAAAAATAATTCGCTCCCTCTAAATCCATCACACCTCTCCAGAGATATATTTTTTTTTTCAAAACAACCTTAAAACAATACAATAATTATAAAATTCATATATTCTTGCTCTTACAAAAATTGATATTGGATAAACATTTTCCATTGAGACATTCCAAAAGTCTACTATTATATAATCAATCTAGGCATGTTTCAATTCAATTACGTTGTCCACCAATAAATCTTTCACAAAGTGAAAACAGAAGTTCATGTGCTTCGATTTATTGACTGATCGCGTGCAGTGGCATAATCAGAAAATAATTTGTGGAAGGTGGGGGTGCACATCGTCATTGCCATGACAGAAGCACTTTTTTTAGTTTGAAATTATCACTTGATAAAAAATAAATAATACACTGTATCAATCTTATTCCTCGTATTTAAAACTCTTCAAGTATTGATATAATTTTATCAAGTTATGAAAATTTAAAAAGTAAAGATCATTTAAGAAAAATAATTAAAATACCATAAGAATAACATTTGCAATTTTGGGGGTGCATTTTTTTAGGGATGCACATGCCCCTTTTTATTTACAAGCATGGAACCAGAGGCAGTAAATATTTTTCTTTTCTCAAGAATCGGCTTCGATGAAATCTTTTTTTCTCCTCGTGATGAAAAGAATTTTAAGCAAGAAGAGAGAAGAAAAAGTTTTTATGTTTAAAAGATGAAATATCTAATACAGTATAATAAAATAATTGTCTTGAAAAATTTCATTTCTTAAAAAAAATCTTGGAGGGAGGGGGAGCAGGCGGATATGTTCCTTTGCATCCCCCCCTCTGGTACGACTCTGATCGCGTGCCTGTTATACACTGTATTGATCTTGACTATCGGAATTTATGGTTACGTCATCCTTTATGAATTGTTCACATTTCAGTTCAGACAATAAATTTACTGTCCAAATAATATCTTTACAAATTCCTGAGATGGAATATAATTCCGCCTCACAAGTAGAAAGACTCGCACTTTTTTGTTTATGATATTTTCATGAAACAAGCGAATTACCCAATAAAATTACTCCACTAGAAAATAATTTACCATTTCCTGCATTTCTCCAGCTAGCATCAGAACAAGCATTCAAAAAAACCAAAATCGTTGTCAAAAAGGTATTTTTTACAATCTTCTGTACCCTATAAATTCCTTAACAATTTTTTAGCCAAAAGATAATGCCTCCTTTTTTACTGGTTTATGTTTAAACTCAGATACTTAAGTAGAGACAAATTACACAGGGTGATTATAATTAAAAGTTGGTCTTTTAAAAGGCTGTAAAAAAAAGAACCACTGGTCCGAATGACTGTATTCCATCTGAGAGTACGTGAAGTAATAGGAGTTTGTTTTTGCAAAAGAAAAAAAAAAAAAAAAAAAAAAACATAGTTCGAAAGCGGACCGATAGACGGCCCTTTACTAGATCTTAAGAGGCTAATTAAAAGGCGGTGGAAATTGTTTTCACCCTCTTTGTGCAAAGCCCATCCACCACGACATGGTGATGCCACAGCGGATAGAAAAAAAAAAAAAAAAAACCGGTTTTTAATTGCCCTTAGACCAAAAACCGTAGAAAAAGGATAAAGTGATGAAGAAAAGAAACCAAGAAAAAGAAATCGTGAATAAGTTGCTACGACTTGCTTGAGAAATGTTCAAATGCTGTCTACTATTTTTTGCCACAAGTTGAAAGCGCAAAACAGTATTTTCCACAATAGATTGCAGTGTATGAGTTGTGATGTTGCGAATTTGTTGCACAATGCGTGTTTTCAATTTTGAGATCGGATTCCTGAAACTTGTGTTCACAACAAGTTTCAGGTAATCGCACAGCTAGAAGTCGCAAAGATTCAGATCAGATGATCATGGAAGCCTGATAATTCTGATGGGAAATGGCGACTGATAATTCCGAAATTTCCAAAAAGCATGTCAAGCAGTTGCTTTACTGGATTTGAAATGTGAGGAAGAGTGCCATCTCTTGCATAAAAATTGTGTTATCCACACATACGCACTGTTGCAGCGCTGAAATGAGCTGGGAACACAAAAGAGATTCATAATGTGTACCGTTGACTGTACAGATGACCGAAGGACCAATGTTCTCGAAAAAGAGCTAACGGTAAGTTATGACGTAAACTGGTACCACACAGTGACCTTTTGTGAACGATGAGGCGGATTTCATTTAGAGCGGATTCTGCCTTGCCTATATTCTGCAATCTTGAGTATTGATAGAACCTTGGAAATAGAAATAGGCTTCATCAGTTCACAAAATGATCCATGACCATACATTGTCCACTTCCATTCGAGCGAGAAACAACAGGACAGAAGTTTCTCGCTTTGGCAAGTCAGCAGAAGTCAACTCCTGAAAAATGCGTAATTTTGAATGGATATCATATTAAGATATTTCGTAAAATTTGATGAATCGCGCTAATAGGCATGCCTAGTGTTCGGGCAATTCCCCTTGCGATGCATGTTCCCAAAGCACTGCTTGACGCTTCCTCCATTGTTGTAGCCACATCCTCCACTGACGTCGAAAACCATTGAGTTCTTCCTTCCGTCACATTTCACGTCAAATGAACCCGTCTCTGCGAATTTATTTCAATTGTTTTCTTCAGACAGAATGTAGTCATTAGACTAGAGCCGCTTTACAAATCCTTTAATATCCGGAATTTCTTCAATGTAATTGCCGTGCAATCGCCGTTCTTGTAAAAAAAAAAAGTTTCACAAGCAGAGCTCGATCCTTCAATAATAGAGTAATAATAGATGATAACCTTCTCTGATGCAGAATAACAGGAACTGCATGTTCTCCACATTTTTATCACACGTGTAATGTGCGGTGCGAATGTCTCTTACAGCATTAACATCTTAAAGTTCACATATCTTTCACAACAATCGGTTTTTAGCCTCTTATGTCTAGTACAGTGTCATCTATTGGTCCACTTTTGAACATTTTTTCTTTTGCAAAACAAATTTTCGTTGCTTCACATATATTCAGATGAAATGTCAGGTCATTCTGAGCAGTGTTCTTTTTTTTTACAGCCTCTTGAAAGTGCAACTTTATTTATAATTACCCTGAATATTAGGACACGTTCTATTAGATAAAAGTGTTCAACAATTAATTCCTGATACATATTTATGTCAATAACTACACTTGCGTAAGAGGGAAACTTTAACCTTCGCCCTTAACAATTGGGTGCTTTTACAGATTTACAATTTTCTAAATTAAGTTTAATCAATATATTTAGTTAATGGTAAACTGACTCTATTTTCTTCTCTTATTATTTCCATTCCCAAAAATTTATTGTTCTCATTTTCATGCAATTCAATACATTTTTAATTTTAGAAAGAACATTTTCACAGATTGTATTATTATTACAAAAAAAAGAAAAAAGAAAGCAAAGTCATCAATATATATGCATGACATAAAAATATTTTTGTCATTTGCCTTCAAATATATACAATTATCAGAAGATATCTTCAAATATATACAATTGAGGTCATCCAATTTTTTGTACAAGGCTCGTTCAATAAGTCCTTGGAAAATCAAAGAGATAGCGTTTGTAACATCGAAAATGATTTGTTTTAAGAAAGCATCACGACTCACCCGATAGCATTCACTTACTCGCATTCGTGATCATGACGCCTTTCGCACCTCTTCATCATAACTTTTCTGGCCGATGAGATCATCTTCGCCTTCATTGGAACAGATTCACCAGACGCAACCTATTGTTTAAATAGCTGCTTCGTTTCCGATGAAGAACAATGAATTTATTTGTCATGAACTGCGATAACTCGAAGTAAAATGGCGTCGGGATTTCGATTATTTTCGCGGTAACTATCAAATTTTGATTTGGCAGCAAATGACTACCAAATCGAAACTTATAAATTAATGTCAAATATGTTTCAGTGCCGTTTTGCAGATGAAGCACCCAATGATAACAACAATTTTCCTCAATGATACCATCCATTTACAAATACTAGTATTTTTCGAACCACCTTCGTATTTGCTTCATTGTATTATCATGCTGTTTCGTTCGACATTGTTTCTTTTTAAAATGTTTTTAGAAACTAATTTACTTTCCTTACTATTTTGTACTTTTTGAACCACTCTCGGAATTCACTTTTTATCTACATGTACCAATTCATAACATATTGCGGCAATACATATAGGCTCTTTTTAACCTTTACGAACACGGGAGGTTTGGAGTAACATAAGAACACGAGTGGCGTACTCTGTGCGTCAGCGCATTTTAAGGCCTAAATACAAATTTTTTGTGATATTTATATTAAATGCAATGTCTAGTAAGTTATAGAAGTAATACAAATCACAGAAAGAAAGGAACTAATTTAATTAAAATGAATACGACAAAAATATAATAAAAATTCTGTAGATATTTAATTTGCGAATTATATTACGGATTTAGAACAAAATCAAAGAAGAAATTTGAACTTACAAAGATTATTTCCATCATTCGGACAATTCACTGATATTTATTGAATGATTATTGCACCTTTCATTTTTTTTATTTGGCTATAATTGTGCAGTTATTTTTATTTCGCCCGCTTAAGTTACACCTTTCTTTCTTACTTCCTTTTTTTTGGGGAGGGGGGGGTGTTCTTCTGGACCTACAACTTCCAATTCATTGAATTGACACTTGATAATATTTTTAGAAATTCTCGCCAGTGATGGAATCAAACGTCTCTGCTGTAAATGCCGTTTCAAGAGCGATAATGCTAAATTTTTCAAACTCTAGAGTCTATACTTTGGAGCTTTACCCGGTGATGACATATGAAGCATAATTCGGCTGTTTATTCCTGCAATGTTTAAGAAGCTATAGAAGATTGCTTTAGGCCATCTCAAGGTTCTCCTGGCAATAGTGGAAGTAGCTCCTAACTTACCTACAACATTTTCACCACCTTTTGTTTCATTGTAGTCCAAAATGATATAAGATTCGTCTGTATCACTGTCAATATTATCATCATCATGCATACTGCTCAAGAGAATAACAGCTTCTTTTTTTTTTCAACATATAACACGACACTTGCATCTCTTTGGAGCCCAAAAAGAGTTGAACCTGTGACTCGATTTCAATGGAAAAAATTCCCGAGGGATTTCTTTTTTATTTGAATGCAATGTTCCTAACAAAGTGATATTATCATTCTGAAAAGATTTTGCCAAAGGATAACATGTGTACTAATTGCGGATGACCCTTTCAAATGATCGATTAGTCTGTTAACAATACCAGCTGCAGAATTAGAAAAAAACAATATGGTCATTCCGGCTGCAATCCGCAATATATTTCGATATTATTCGTAAAAAAATGTCTGTGAAACGAAATAGAATATATTGCAGAAATGACTTACATAATAATTATCCGTATTCCAGATGAGACATTCCAGAAAAAAAAATAATGAAAAAGAACATATCAAAATGAGACCTTCAACTTTAAACACAAGCACCTCACTGAATGAACTTTAGAAGGAGGGTAAATAAGGCACAGGTGTTATAATTCTGAAATTTACAGCTCTCTTTTTACCGAGTGGCGTATTTTCCTGTGTTCTTGAAAGTTAAGCATAACAACTTTTTCATCCCCATCATTTTCTATACCCAGGAGGAAGTGACAAATAAACAGATTCCTCTAAATCACTATATAAATATGCAATTTTTACAATAAAAAATTTAACCATCGCGTTTAATTTAATTGCAAGTGAAAAGTATATATTTTGATTTGATGGAAACCAGCTGCTACAAGAGCTTCGCTTGAAATCTCTTTTCGCCGGAATAATTTTCTTGCAATGAAGAGATCCATTTACTTTTTATTAGTTTTGTTTTTCAGGCTGAGATATTATTTCCCAAACGTTGTGTTTATATAGCAAATATAATTTGTTTTCCATCATTTGCTCCCAACTATGCCATATCTTATTCCTTTGGGAATGTGAAAATGTGCAATACAACCAATTTTTTAAGATAAATTATGTTTCTCACCGGTCCAAATTTCGATAACTATTTTTTTCTTTACATTTACGCGGTTTTATGTTAGATCCCTTTGTACTACAATTGATGGCTTCTGCTCAGAATTTAAATAGAAGTTCACTTTCATAACCCCTTTCTAGAAATAATATATTACCACGTTCAGCTTTCCCGCTGCTTTCACTATTATATGATACAGTTTATCATGGAATATACCTGAATTAGCACGATAATTACCAAATTATTCATTGACATATTCTAATCCATCACCACTCCTAAATTTTTAAAATTCTTCTGTTAGATACATTTTCGTACTAAGATTTAAATTGGAGAAATACAACATCTATTTCAGTTTTAAAAATGCATGCCAGGAAAAGCATCCACCAGCATCGTAAAATATTTTGCACCTCCAAAACATTAATTGGAGTAGGACCACACAGATATCCAAGAATTAATTCTAAAATTTCTGAACTTTGATTATGTCAATATTAGAATAACTTTTCCTGGTTATTTTACTCATTTCTTTAGTTTCACATGTAAAATCACTCATATCATTATTATCAACATATTCTTTCATTTTAAGCATATACTTGGAATTTCAATGACATAATCTATTGTGCCAAATTTCATAATTACTAGCAAACTGGGTAGATAAATAACATTCAGAAATATACAAGGGATTTAAATAAATTTCTAATCTCTAATAATTTTTAAATGATTTAGTAACGAACATATTCTTAACAAATATTAATACACAGTAATCCTCAGATTAATTCTACAACCTTTATCCATTAAGCATGGAACAGATAATAAAATATATATCTTAAATCTGGTACATAACTAACATTAGTAAATTTTAATTAAGTTTATAGAATTTTCTTTTTTCTTACAGTTGAGGCTATTACATCTCCCACACCTTCAGAAATTATTTTAGAGATTTTACCTGCTTGTAGTGCTTCCTTAAAGTGTCTCGTTTTGTATTTTGAAACCATATGAGGTCATTTGACATGCAGCAAGAAGTATCACTGTTTAAAATCCATACTTTATCAAAGTATTCAGACGACTTTTCTAAAATGGTGAAAGATAAACCGGTATTTGGTTTTTCAGGAGAATTAATCCCAAAAATTTCAATTCTTGTCGTCATGTTTACTATTATTTGGCACGTAGTTCTTTTCCCTCAAGTTCTGTATTTGGTGTGGAAGTTAGGAGAGGGAGGTGCCAACTCAACTGTCGTCCTCGTCACTTGACTGAGGCTAAAAATTAAGAGATCCGTCGCCAATAGACCTAGTGTTACTTCTAGTGCGACGTTAATAAAACCAATCAATCAATCACCCATTTCTCTCTTGTTTTTATAAAATGTCCTTGACTAGGTGATTAGGCAGCCTGCAGATATAATAATAGTTTCGTTGGTGGGTTTCTATATTTTCTGGAATAGAAAATTCTGCTTCGATCCATTTTGCATGTACTTTTAAGTTGGATTATTTGCTTCTTTCCGCAGTATTTCCAAGATATCCATTGTTTTATCTCGCTGGATTGTCAGAATGTCTCGTAGTTATCCAAATTTTCCAAAAAAGTGATAATCAATGTAATTTATGTTTTAAAGAGTACTATCGTTAAATTGCCATTGAACGCTATTTTTTGTCATGTGATGTAATTGTTTTATTGATGCCGCACTCAGAAGCAACACGAAAGCTATTGGCGAAAGACCTCGTAATTCTGAACTTCGGTCAAGCGATGAAGAAGATGCATGAGTTGGCACCTCCCTCTCCAAACTTCTACACCACGCCAACTTAAGACCTCGACCAGATTTAACGGGTTAACGGCGAGTCTTTTGTGGCATCAGGACTGGAACTCACGTTTCCACAGAAACAATGCTTGCCGTGAATCCGCGACCGTAACTGCTAAGTTATTGCGGCCACTGGATGAGATTCTGACACAGCTTGTTTTATGGCCTTAATTCAAAATCGTTTTTCATGCGTTAATTTTAACACTACATATTTCCTCTTTTTAAAATATTAGCGATCATTTTGTTTTTACACAATTTACAGCAATTAAAACAAGTTATATGTGATAATTGAATTCTAATAATATGAGCAAAAAATATCCGATTTATATTTCTATCTCATTTTAATCATGTAATTCATTTTATAAATAAAATGTTAATAAAAATGCTAGATTAAGAATGAAGATAAAAGGCTAGGTATAAACACATTATTTTTAATTATAGTGAAGTTCTATTTTATTCTAGTATGTTAGTATATTTCAAGTTTTACAGAAACTACAATAAATAATTTCTGGATACTAAATTTAAATTTGTCTTTGTAATTTTAGGAGAATCTCTGACTTCTGTGAAAGCGAATGGAATTATAAGTAATTTGGCGCTCTGAAATCTTGAAAGTCATGAACACGAAAAAGATTCTTGAGACGAATAACTTGCAAAATGTCAAAAATTGAAGATTTCAAAAACTTAGTAACATTTCATAAATGAATCATGCTCCTCAGAAACTTCGCAAAACGTTTCTTAAATGTTCCACTTTGGATCGTATGTTCACTCCAAGGGAGAAGATCCCAAAGGGTTGTTTTAAACAGCACTAAATGTTACTCTTTTTTTTTCTTCATAACATCTCATATATTCGCAGTGTATTTATTTTTAACCGGTTTCGTATCGGTGTATGAATCTGGCGAAATAAAGGCGGGTGTGCCTTATTTTTTTATTATTATCGTATCCTTAACTTTATGGTACACAATGCAATTCAGGAAGAAAAGTATACGGATACTTATACTCTTCCTGTGTTCTGATCAAGGGTCTGCAAGCATTGCAAGAAATAAAAACTGGAAACATTTCCTCAACTTCCTTCTCGTCTTGAATTTCATTTCACCGGTGCTGCTCGCTGTCATATACATTTATGTTTCTCAGGAAGAAGATGATGTGCATGAATATTGGACCTTGGGCTTCGAACTTCCAGAAAAAAGATATGGGATTATATTAAATTTTGTCGGCGAATACTCCTATTTCGCAGTGTATGTAGAATATCCTTGTCTTTGCACTTTATCAGTATGTGTTCTCGTGCACAGCTATGGATTTCTTCTCTTGCAGTACGACGAAGACATAAAAAATATGGATTTGCCTCTTGTGGTTCCGAAATGCATTCGATTAGTCAACAGATACTCTGAAATGGAAGAGAAGATACTTCTTTTAAAAGACACTTTATCAACTCCTATGTTTCTAATGTTATTGAGTAGTTTCTTCAACATATACACTGGTTTATCTCACTTGTTGATAGAGGATGTACCATCCTATTTCTGGGTGGAATTGGGCAGTAACACCGTCACAGGTACTGTCATCATATTTTCCTTGACACTTTGTTGCTCCCAGATTCCGAAGTATTTGCTAAAAATAAAAATGACTCTTGGTTTACTGATCGATAAATATCAATTCAGATATCTGAATGGGGATGAAGAAATTAAATTTCTCAAAAGGGTTGAGAAGAAAGATGTTATTTACATGTCTGCTGGCGATGTAATTGATTTTAAAATAAGTTTCTTGTTGTCAGCTTTTGGTACTCTATTCACATACTCGGTACTTATTGTAAACCTAGGTTGAGTTTTAAGATGAAGAAATAGAGACTTTTGTGTTTATATTGGATGAAAAAATAGGTGTACCGTTTGAAAGAGAATTTAAGATGTTGTGAAGAACTCCAAGAAAAAAATATATTGTCTTTAAGCTACAAGTACTTAATTTTGTTAAGCTGTTTACAGAAGTTTAGTGACAGGAGGTATCGAGTCAATCGTCTCGTGTGGAAAACAATCGTCTCAGGAACTGCTCGGTTCTTGCTGAGCATCAACCTCGATCGGCTTCTTATCGGCGAATTTCTCTCGTCTCATAAAAGCCCTGCCGAAATATTTAAACAATCTAGAAATGTTGAAATCTCAGAGAACACGTATAACTCAGGTTGTCCAGATGTACAGAACACTCAGCTATTTATGATTTCCATAATGCAAAAATGGGAACGCGTCATTAATGTCAACTTCGGAAGGCGACACATAAGCATAAAAAGAAGGAAGTCTCTCATAATAAGAGCTAGGAATGGAGATGGTACAGATGTTACATAGCCTTTCCTTGTATGTTATTATTGCATATTATTCTAAAGATTTGTTTTGTCTAACAATATGCTTTTAAACAATGATAACTTTTATTAAATTTAGTGTTTAAGCAAGTAATGATCCATTCATTTTTTTTTATTTGTCTCAAATCTGTAGTGAGAATCTTTTGCTTGACTCTCAAAAATTCCGTCTTTAAATTATTATTTTACAGTTCTCCTTCCTATATATTACAGCTCTTCACCTTTCCAGCACTTTCAGTAATCCGGTGTTTTTAAACGGGTTGACAAATCATTGAAAATCATTTTATGGCTTCCGCTGCAATGGAATGTAAGTTAGTAGGCTATCGATACGAAGTTGTGCAGTTTTTGTAGTTTTAGTTATTTCTTACGTTTGACCCTTTATTTGCAAGTATTGCATTAAATTTTATACAATAATACATAGCTTTGCTGTTTAAATGCTTGTTAATAGTGATTTTTCAATAATCCGACAACTTCGGTCTGGAGGTTTTCGATACCTACCGGATTACCTAGTGAGCACTGTATTTGTAAAATTTGGGCAAATTTGTATGATACAGTATTTTTTTTTCCTTCTTTTTTTGTTTCCGTTATAGTTACTCAATTTTTTTTAAGAAATTTGTGATATATATACATTTTTTAAATACGGAAATGAAGGAAGTAAATTTGTCTATGTTCATTAGAATTACCGTTTTAACAACATTTTCATTTCATCATTGTTTAGTCATGAGCTAAAATCAGATTTTAGAAGTTTCAGTTACTTCACTTTATTTGGGTGTACTATATTAAGTTTTTCACTATAATACACAACTTTCGCTGTTTAAATGCATCATTTTTAGCGATTTTCCGGTGTTTTGGGTGATCATTCGATGCTCTGGTCTGATATCTGCCGGACTATCGAAAGTTCTGTATTTAGGTAACAACTTGAATATTGATAGATACAAAACCACACATAGGAGATATCCACTGTTCTTGAAAGAAATGTAATGGATCGCTAATCGATCTTTTGTAGATGTAGTTGATGTAAATAGAAAGTAGAGCTGTCTACTTCTACAAGATTCGGCAGACTGTTGGGTTTCACTGTATGAAATGAGCGAGTGCATTAAGGTTTCCATCTACCGGTTTAGTTTATGTAATGTTAATTCTATGGAATTTCCAATACCGTTCTCAAATCCATACTATTTTATTTTTTTGAATGCAAAGTTCATCAGAAAGAGCAAAAATTAATGAAGGTTTCTGTGGAAATATATTTTCTCTCCAATTTCTGAAAGTATTTTAGAATATTTTTTAAAGGTGTAAATAATTTTTAAAGGCGTAAAAATATTTTTAAAAATCAGCGGGAAAATGTTATTACGCAGAAACCTTCATTTTTTTTTTTTTTTTGTTCTTTCGGATATACTTTATTGCATTCAAGTATAACAAGTAGTATAGATTTGAGGATAAAAGAAATTTCGTAGGTTTAACATTACGTTCACGAAATCAAAATGGCCTGTAGACGGGAGTCGTAATAGAACAATTTGGCTTAAACTTCAGATTGACGTCATCAAAGCCGATTCCTGTTGAGAAGTCGAAAAATATCAAGTTTAATTTGTAATATAGCTGAACACTAAACTGTCCTCAAAATAATAACTTACATAGTTGTTTCTGATCTGTAAGGTGCTTTGTAAAATATTTCTCATGCAACTATATATTTAGGTGAATTTCAACTAAGTTGGAAATTTATTCTACTCTAATTTTTTTTAGTTTATATGAGTAGTAAATTTATTTTTTAACTAAAAGTTTTAAAGATGAATTAAAACGCTGTATGTGGCAATTAAAATGCAGTATTTTGTGTTAGCCTGTTCTGTAACTCAATTCTTTTTTGGACAAGAGTGTAGTTAGTATTATAACACTGTATTATAATGATAATCTCATTATGATAATTATTATAAAACTTAACGAAGGAGTAAACATAAAATCAATTTGATATAAGCCATCTTTTTTTATAATTTGTTTCGTAAGATTCGATAATTTATTTATTATTAAAATCATTTAATTTATTTTAAATTGATATGCTTTTAGTATTTCACATTAAACTTCACGGCTAAAATTAAATCCAACTGTCTTCTTTGTCAGGAGTGGTCAATTGTTTTGGTTGGAGAGCCACTTTGCGGAAGCGGAAGCTAGCGGAGGACCGCATCTTTTAAAATAACATTCATTAGTTAGCAATGCATTTTAGAAAAGGTATACATTGTACCATAAAAATCAATAAATTTAAGTTAAATAAAATAATGGCCATTTTATTCAATTTATTTTTGTGCTAGCTTCATATCATCTAGAGCTGATAACACGTTTAATTTTAACAATCAGTTTGGTGAGACAAATATATCCTTTCACACTTTTCTTAATTTTTCAAAAATCTGGAATGCGATTGCTTGTCATCACGGCCTGAAAGTTAATGAATGTCAAAGAACATCTATATTTGTTCTAGTTGACCTTCAAGCAAGTAAGGTTTTGCTCGCCAATGTATATAGACTCAATAAAAAGGCGCATTTTCCCAGAAAATTTCTTAACATTTGCAAAAAATCATCTTATGTTAAAGCAATGAATATTTCTTTCTCAGTGTGATCTGACTTCATGTGAATTAGTTCAAGCGGCAGTTCCTCAGATGTTGCTTCAATATAAGCAATGAGGGGATAAGAAAGCGAGTATTGAATTTAAGTTGAATTTTTGTGAAGCCGTACAATTTTGTGACTTCGTTCTCCGAATTCTACAGATGATCCTTAATCCTAGGTTGACAACGGTAGCCTAGTGGTCATAGTCGCGGACTCACGGCTGGAGGTTTTCTTCGAGTTGTGGATTTGGGCCTTGATGCTGCTGAAGACCCGCCGTGTAGCCGGGGCTGATGCACATGAAATCTGTCGGGGCCCAAAGCCCTCCCATTTACAAAGTTTAAAATTATCACCTAACATAAGAAAATTGTTTGTCTTTGATTAATAACTATAGGGGAAAAATTTACGAGATTTGAAGGATATTGTGGGCCCTTTCAATCACACTTACAATACATTGTTTACTGATTTTTCTTGACATGTATATCGTCAAATGACACATCAGTGCCATTTGATATATCCCAAAAAATTTGAATAAAAAAAAAGGTAACATTATATATATAGATTGAAAGACTTTTACCTATTTCTGTATGATATTATATGATATTTCTGTATGATATTATTTTATTTATTTATAAAGGTAAGTCCAAACCCTATTTTAAACATAAAAATAGATTTTAATACATTCTTAAGTATTCTAATAATTGCGTTTACTTTAAATTAGTCAAAATAATGAATTTGACTTCTGTGGTTGGGGGGGGGGGCCAACACAATTAGATGAAAACTTTATAACATTGGGATATCAAAGCAATTATGGACAAGAATTTTTTCAAATAGAAACACGAGAAAAAGAATGTATTAAAGAAATTTAACTCTAACATGACTTTTCAATATTTTTGTTATTCGTGTGCCAATTAGATTTGTGCTAAATTATTGTTATTTTTCTCTGTTTTTCATGAATATTTAAGAATAGATAATTATTAACTTTCAAATATAAACTAAAAGAAATGTCCATTCAGCTATCCTTTGATTATCCAACCTATCATTTCCTCGAAATATCAACCAAACTGACATTTACATATTTGATTTTTATTGATTTATCTTTTAAAAGTTCTTTCTTATAACTGATTTTAAAATGCCACATAAGTAGTCAAGCAAGTAAATATTTATTATATTATTCATTGTGAACATTTTTTTACATCCCATTGTTCAAAACCCTGTAACTTTCACAAAAGATTTTAAAATATGATCCACAGTATAGAGCTAGAATAATAAAATAGGCTATAATTTGTCTATTATTGTACGTTTCGAAACTAGTCGAATCGAAGACTTTTGTTACGTTCTCATTTCTTTGTATTTTTTAGATTGGTGTTTAATTTAATGAGTAACAACACCTGAAGAAGCTTGAGTATTTATGTAATAAAACACTTTTTTCATCTCTTTCTGTTTGTTACATACATTTTTTTTTATCATAGACAATGACTTCCCTCCACAATAACGGGACTCATTTCTTAAAATAGTGCATTCGAAAAAGGAAAAAAAGTTTTTGAATCACCGATACACAGCTGCATATTTCAAACCGAAAAATGCATTTGCAAAGTTTATCTTAATTTTCATGAAATCACGATCATGTTACTTGTAAATATTTTGATATCATATTGCAGGCCTTGGATTGAAAAAAAAGACAAAATCGAAGAAAAATAACATTTTTCTTTGCTTACATTGCGAGTTTTCCTTATGTAAATAATTATAAAGAATAATTATTTACATAAGGAAAATATAAGAATCGAATAATATTTTTTTTTCTTTTGTAGAAACTTAGCTTTATATTAACAATGTCTAAAATAAAATATACTTAAACTTAAAAATAAATAACACTCAGATTATCTATTCCTTATTATTTACTAGCCGTTTTTGGTGTCATAAATAAAAACCACTTGATGGTCTTTTCATTGTTTATTTTCAACGATAAACTTAACAAACAATTACAATTCTGCAGCTTATTTTCATTAAAATAAATTTGAATTATACAAGACAAATTCCGGGAAACATATATCTGCTGCAGACCTAGAGCAGCCGATCGCTTAAAAAACACCAAAAAGGACTCCTAAAAAGCTAGCGTCCATCTAGCCCTTCTGGTCTGTCTGAAAAACAAAATAAATTTTATTTCTTTATATATCGGTATACCACGTGGGTTTGACATACGAGGGGCAGCTAGATTAACCCACGCAGACCACGTGATTACCATCCACGTAGACCACGGATTCTCAACATCCTGGCCCCGGATGAACCAAGGGGTTCATGAAAACTTCCAACTGTATTATTATTGTTGTAATACATGAATTATAACTTTATAAGTCACCTGGCAATAAAAAAAATTATATAAGAAAAATGAGTACATACAAATACTTTCAAAAAACATAAGATTATACATTATACAATATTCAATAATAATAATAGTTAAATAATTAAAATTCAAGAAAATAAGTAAATAACATAATTCATAGGATATACATTTTTTTTACACTTTCACTTCAGTCCTGAATTTCCAAATTATACAAAAGCTGTACAGGACGCTTGATGTTTGCAGACTCAGTTTTTACTTTGCAAGCCCTCACCTTGCCATCTCTTCCTGGAAACAATTCAAGAATTTTACCTAATTTCCAAAAATTTCGAGGTAAATGATCATCTTTAATCAGGACTATATCATTAACTTTAAACGAGGATGAATTCCTAATTAAAGTTGAATAGGCGGATCTCAAATTCAGCAAATATTCGTTTTTCCACCTAGTCCAAAAAGATCTCATTAATTTTTCGCGATAGTTAAAAGCATTAACTAAACATTTCCTAGAAGAAAGATTTGAATCAAGGTGAAGTCTTACAGAGGGCAATGATAAAATTCTCCTAGCTAAAAGAAAATGAGCTGGAGTTAAGGCAGTTGGTTCATCTGTTTCACTACCTACATAGGTGATTGGTCGAGAATTAATCATGCCTTCGATTTCTATTAGAACAGTAAGCAACTGTTCCACAGTGAGACATGATTTTCCAAGGGTTTTTCGTAAGG
This sequence comes from Nephila pilipes, assembly GCA_019974015.1. Taxonomy (NCBI): domain Eukaryota; kingdom Metazoa; phylum Arthropoda; class Arachnida; order Araneae; family Nephilidae; genus Nephila; species Nephila pilipes. Next base: position 178,805 of record BMAW01085360.1, on the reverse strand, counting down.
CAGTCTTCACGGTACGTACCATTCGTTCGTAGAAACCACCCCACCAGGCGGCTCTTTCAACAATGTATTGCCACTTAATTCCGTTGGCTGAGTAAAAGTTTTTTACATCAGGATGATTAAGCACACTCCAAATTAATTTGATCTCCATTTCTGCACGTTTAAAAGTGCGGGCATTATCAGAGATCACCACAGAGCATAAACCTCGTCGAGAAATAAAGCGTCGAAAGGCAAGCAGAAAGGTATCGGTAGTCATATCTCCAACTAATTCCAGATGAACACTTCTTGTAACAGCATAAGTTATTAAGAGAATATACTGCTTAGAATAAATGTCTTTCACATATAGAGGCCCGGCAAAATCAATTCCAATAATAGTAAATGAAGCTGACTGTTCCACTCGAATATCTGGAAGAGGAGCAATCACTTGACTTCCTGGTGAAGAATTGAACCTTTTACATATAGTACACTTTCCGAGAACAGATTTTATGGTTTGTCTAGCCTTTAAAATCCAATACTTTTCTCGAACTTGCACTAATGTATGAGACACACCAGAGTGAAAAACTCTTTGATGAGATTACCATATTAGCAATTCAGTTAACTTAGCCTTTGATGGGAGTATAATAGGGTGTTTTTCAAAAGTAGATAATTGGATTGATTTTCCCAGTCTTCCTGTGACTCGCAAAACACCGTTGATGTCAAGGAATGGATTTAAACATAATAATTTAGTCTCTATCCAAAGGTTTATTTTTTTTCAAACAGGTTATTTCATTTGAGTAAGAATCATTTTGAACAATTTTCACCCAAAACAATTCTGCGTTATTGAGTTCGTCAGAAGTAAGAGGACCTTTTTCGTAGTTTTTCTTTTTGAGTGCATTAATAAAGCGTAATACCCAAGCGGTCACTCGTAACATTTTGAACAAGCAGCTAAATTTGTTTGGATCCAGGATTTTTTCTTGAATAATAGCAGAACTAACAATAATGCAGGATTTATATTCAGAGGTAACTTCAGAATTTACTGATTTATGCTCTGATATCTTTTCCTTCGGCCATAGGTCTTCTGGGTCTTTTAACCATTCAGGACCATGCCACCATTTTTCAGAGACGATTAAATCTTTACTGGCAAACCCTCTAGTTAATAATTCTGCAGGATTATGTTTTCCACTGCAATGCCTCCAAGCAGTGGGATCCGTAGTTTCCTGGATTTCTATTACTCTATTAGCAACAAATTGTTTGTATTTAGATGCTGAACCTTTAATCCAGTGGAGAACTATTGTAGAGTCACTCCACAAAACAACTCTTTTAATATCCTTGAAAATACCTTTAAGATGTTTCACTATTCGTGATGCGATTATAGCATCCATCAATTCAAGCCGTGGAAGGGTTAATTTTTTAAATGGTGCTACCCTAGATTTTGAGAAAACAAAACTGGTCTGATAATTTCCTTTAGAAGTTTTGTACTGAAAGTAAGCCACAGCTCCGAAGGATTTTAAGGAAGCATCTGAAAATACGTGTAATTATATATCTTGGCTATCTATATTAATTTTGTCAGGAAAGTAGTGTCGAGGAATCTTTAAATTTTGAAAATCTTTAATTTCCTTACACCAATTTTGAAAATTTTCCTTAATTTGACCAGTAAATACTTCATCCCAACCAATACCAAGCTGCCATAATTCTTGGAGAAGGCATTTTATTCGAATTAAGAATGGAGATATAAATCCAGAAGGATCAAATAATTTGGCAGCAATATGAAGCACATTCCTTTTCGTGCATTCTCTGTCATTAAAATTTGACAACAAAGAACGCAAATCAAGTCCTAATGTATCATCTAAATTATTCCAAACCAATCCCAATGCTTTTAAATGAGAATCAGAGAGTTCGTTAACTTCAACATCGGAATGAGAGTTAAGCCGTAAGTTTTTTAGTTCTTTAGAATTAGTGTCGAATTTCCTCATATTCATATTTGCATCTTTCAAAATTGAAACAGCATCCGAAGATAATGTAAAAGCTTCTTGAACCGTGGAACTACCGAAAAATAAGTCATCAACATATAATGATTCATTTAACATTTCATATGCAAGGGGATGACTTTTTCTACAATTTTTAATAGTAGCGGCCAAAACAAAAGGTGAGCAAGTAACACCAAAACAATGTCTGTTAAAATGATACATGGTTACTGGCAGATTTAAATCACAGTCTTTGTAATATAAGAAACACAAATAATTTCGGTCTGCTTCAGTAACTTGGATTTGCAAAAATGCCCTGGCTATATCCCCACAAAATGCAATTTTGTGTTTTCTAAATTTCAATATAACAATAATTAGATTAGGATTTAAATTTTCTCCTGAAACAAGACATTCATTTAAACTAACGTTTGTACCCAATTTACTGCTAGCATCAAAAACAATTCTAGTTTTTGTGCTAGAAAAATTTTCTTGCAATACTTCTCTATGCGGCATTACATACCCAATAAAACACTCATCCGAACACTTTTCTATAATTCCCTCCTGAATTTGTTCTTTCATAACTGCAATATAACTATCTATCAAACATACATTCATCGTTTTTTAATCTTTTTTCTAAATTTGCAAATCTCCTTTTAGCAACTTCAAAGTTATTGCTTATATATTCTTTTAACTCCCGAGATTTCCATTGCAAGGGACATTCATAACGTTTAATTCTTTATAATTAATTCCTTTCCGAAATTGTATAAACTATCCGAAGGTTTCGTTTCTGCTGACTCATTCGTCAATAAAAAAACATCGATTTTAAATCATTTTCTATTACACTGCATGAAACATGGAAAACAGATGTCTGTTTTATTTTTTCGTGGTTAAATAATTGATCTATCAACGTATCCCCAAACACAGTAGGTTGAATGAAAAGATTTTTGTTTATTTTTCTGGCTTCTCCTGACATAGCATTATACAAATAATCAGAGCTCCGAGAAGAATTTGAATATGCAGGTTTGATTTTTCGTATGAATCAGAAATAAAACAGCTGGCTGGGAGAATGTATTGTAGATGTGCAGGATTTATATTCGAATATATGTTAGCGCCAGTTATTTCGTCAGATGCTAGAGCTTCGATGTTGATAGATTGATAGGGAGGAAATAAACTCCTTAAATTAAGAGAAACCACGTCGCAAACCTTTTCAATGGGTTTGCGCTTAGAAAAAGTATAAATTAGAAGCCTTTCTTTACGTATAACTTTCAAATTTAGAGATTGCTTCAAATCACTGCGTATAAAAGATTTTTTGTGAACCAGAATCAAATAGTATTCTAGCTATGACCTTGTGCGAACCACCACCTTGAGCTTCTACTTTCGCTGTTTGAAGCAGCGTCGCATAACTGCCGGGTTCATCTTGAGAGTTCATAACAGAACTAATTATTACTTGATTATCATCAGTATCGGTAGTAGGAGAATTTTTAGTTTTGTTTTTGGGGCAAAACAAGGAGTTATATTGGGAACTTTGGCACGTTTCACATGGTGGATTTTTAACCTGGCATTTAGACATTAAATGTTTATAATTCATGCAACGATAGCAAAAACCTTCTTTCTTTGATTTGTAACGCTTTTGTTCATTTGTTAGAGTTTTGCATTCTAACGCAGTGTGCGTGTCACATTTACAAAATATACATGCCTTTTTTACTACCGTATTCAGAGCAGCAGATGAAGGAGTATTAGTTTTAATAATAGGAGGTCCGTGATAATAAGAATTTCTTGAATAACGCTTAAATTCTGAAACTTTTTGATTATGACCAACTACGATATAGGTGGATTCTCGAGATTCAATTTCAAATTTAATAAATTTCATTAATTCATTAACATCGCCAGTTTTACTAGAATCTCTTTTACGATGATACTCTATGACTAAATCTTGCGGTAATTGCTTTAATAAAATAGATATTAATAAGTGGCCATAATTATCGGAATCAATACCCATCGAATTTAAATTTCTTATACTAATTTCGCTTTCGTTGAGTAATTTCCTTAATCCTCTGAGATTGAAAGAGGATTTCACTGGTTCGATTTCTAAAAGTTTGTTTATGAAATGACTAATTAAATGATCCTGTCTCCCATATCTGTCTTTCAACAAATCCAAACATGATTTATAATTTTCCTCCGTAAGGGAAAAACCGGAAACAATTTTGTAAGCTTCGCCGGATAAAAAGGACTTCAAATAAATGAATTTGTCGACTTTACTTAATGACTCATTGGCGTCAATCGTATTGGTGAAGCTGTTAATAAATTCTAGGAAAGTGCTAGCATCTCCACTAAATGTAGGAATTCTTAATTTTGGTAAATTAATAGAAGTAGCAGTACGGTTAATTTCTACATTGTTGACTGGAACCTGAATTGGTGGCGGGATCATAGATTGTTGTTCAGTTTTAAATTTTTCACGTTTACATTTGATTTTGAATTTAATTTCATTTAATTTGTCATCATAATCAAGGAAGCTTTGATATTCACTATCAAAGATAGCACTATCCGTGATCAAGTCCTCAATTTCTTTGTTAAGCAATTTAAGTTCCTTACCTTTTTCTTCTACCTTGAACAAGTGTTCTAAAAGCTTCGTTTGATCTTATTCGTTTTTAATATCGCAACTCTCTAGGAACAAGCTAATGTGATTAATTAGTTTCGTACTGGCTGTTCGAAGTATTTTTCTTTTACTTTTTAATTTATCAATATTCTCCATTTTAGAACCATAAAAAAAATGTGCACAGTACCTTTGGTTACGATGAGATGTCTTCGATAAGATGAATCCCAGTTGCATAAGTCTAATGATGGAGTGTTCGCTGTTATTCCGAGAAACACACACACACATATTATTTCTATCTCAGTCCTTTTTAAACGAATTTCTAGAGCGTACAATCCATTACGCCAAATCTATATCGCGGGTTTTTGGCACCATAAAATAAAATATACTTAAACTTAAAAATAAATAACACTTTGTTGTACTTCGTTCATCGCCAGTTTTACAGAATCTCTTTTTACGATGATACTCTATGACTAAAATCTTGCGGTATTGCTTTAATAAGAGTAGATAATGACAGTGGCATAATTATCGGAATCAATACCCATCGAATTTAAATTTCTTATGCTGCAATTTCGCTTTCGTTGAGTAATTTCCTTAATCTCTGAGACTTGAAAAGAGGATTTCGCAGTTCGATTTCTAAAGTTTGTTTATAGGAAATGACTAATGAAAGAATCCTGTCTCCCATATCTGTCTTTCAACAAATCCAAACATGATTTATAATTTTTTCCTCCGTAAGGAAAAACCGGAAACATAATTTTGTAAAGCTGCCGGATAAAAGGACTTCAAATAAGTAGTTGTCGACTTTACTTAACAAATTGGCGTCAATCGTGGTAGTGAAGCTGTTAATAAATTCTAGGAAAGTGCTAGCATCTCCACTAAAATGTAGAATTCTTAATTTTGGTAGAGTAATAAGTAGCAGTACAGTTAATTTCTTTTTTTTTTTTTTTTTTTTTTTTTTTTTTTTTTTTTTTTTTTTTTTTTTTTTTTTTTTTTTTTTTTTTTTTTTTTTTTTTTTTTTTTTTTTTTTTTTTTTTTTTTTTTTTTTTTTTTTTTTTTTTTTTTTTTTTTTTTTTTTTTTTTTTTTTTTTTTTTTTTTTTTTTTTTTTTTTTTTTTTTTTTTTTTTTTTTTTTTTTTTTTTTTTTTTTTTTTTTTTTTTTTTTTTTTTTTTTTTTTTTTTTTTTTTTTTTTTTTTTTTTTTTTTTTTTTTTTTTTTTTTTTTTTTTTTTTTTTTTTTTTTTTTTTTTTTTTTTTTTTTTTTTTTTTTTTTTTTTTTTTTTTTTTTTTTTTTTTTTTTTTTTTTTTTTTTTTTTTTTTTTTTAAACTTAAAAATAAATAACACCGATTATCTATTCCTTTTAATTTTACTAGCTGCGTTTTGGTGTCAAAATAAAAACACACTATGATGGTCTTTTCATTGTTTATTTTCAGCGATAAACCAAACAATTACAATTCTGACAGCTTATTTCTATTAAAATAATTGAATTATACAAGACAAATTCAGGAATATATATCTGCAGACCTATGATGCAATGCTGTAAAAACACCAAAAGGACTCTAAAAGCTAGCGTCCATCTAGCCCCTTCCTGGTCAATATGAAAAACAAAATAATTTATTTCTTTAATAGTATACCACGTGGGTTTATACGAGGGCAGCTAGATGTACATGAACCACATC
>BMAW01085360.1:127605-170897 GCA_019974015.1 Nephila pilipes | reverse complement strand
ATATCGGTATACCACGTGGGTTTGACATACGAGGGGCAGCTAGATTAACCCACGCAGACCACGTGATTACCATCCACGTAGACCATGGATTCTCAACAATGTCAAGGTATTTTTCTACGACATTTTTTTTTAATTTTCTGTTTGGTGTTTATTATTTTTTACTACTATGCTTAAAACCTGTCTGCAGAGAGCATTTTTGTAAAGCGGTGAGTATAAGATATCACTTACACAACCCCCTCAGATCAGAACAGGACATCGAGTGAAAGAGTCTAAGTGTGAGAGTAAGGGAGTTGATACTCGAAAGTTTGAGGATCGCGTTGTGATTGAAGTGCTCTAAGTAACCTGCACTGATCACCGAGGTAACGTGAAAGGATTTGAAAGAATGAAGGAATTGTGGTTGTTATTACTTAACAAATGTGTCTGATCTCATATGATGTTTAAACATGAATGTGAAAGTAAGCTAAGTAAGAAAAGTGAATAACAATCAAGATATTGTTAGTTAAAAAGTTATTATTAAAAAAAGTAAGGAATGATAGTTTGTAAGAAATCAGAAATGGCAGAAGAAGTTATCAGTTTAAGAAAAAGTTTATTACTAAGGAAAAGTATATGGAAAATTAAGTAAGACAAAGTTATAAATGAGAAGTGAAAAAAAAGTAATTTAGTGAAAAAGTGATAAGATTTAAAAGTTAAAGTTAAAAAATTAAAAGTCTTCTACCTATTTATCAATTGGAAAAACTCTTTATAAATCCTCTGATTTTCATCAACCTTGAAATACGTCTCAACAGGTTATTGAAGTTAGAAGGAAAATTAACGTAAATCTCATCAAAAATAAGTTTCAAATTGAAAAATAAAAAGTTCCACAAAGGAATTTTTAACAACAATACTTCTATAATTTTTGTTTACTGATAATTGATCGGTTCTTTCAACAAAGGATATATGTCTACGACAATCAAGGGAAATTTATTGAATTCCCAAATATTTATTTCTCATTATTCCTGCAATTTTTTTTCTATTACTCATTGGTACGAGCTTTCAATGTTCATACTTATCAAGAACATAAATATTATAACATTTTTTTATACATTCATTGAAATAATATTCTTAATAGTGTAGTTCATTGTTTTGACTCATTAAGGAAAATCAACAACTTATGAGAAATGAGTTATTTTTTGTATTGTATACGTGGAAAAACAATAAACCTAAATTGTTCACTGAAAACAAATATTTAAATTTTCATACTCTCTCTCGTAGTCTTAGTTTTTAGAATTTTGTAAGAAACTCTTTGGAACATGATGGTAATTCTTTGACATTAATACATAAGTATGTATTTATGTAATATTACTTTATGTTTCAAAGTGTTTTCAAGAATTAACAAATGCGTTAAGGTATTAATTTCCTTGTAAGTATTAGTTTGCTTGAATTCGTGTTGTTTAAAAAATTATATTTGGAACTATATACATCAAAACCAAACGTTTGACATTCTTTAAATAAACAAAACTATATTGAATAAAGTCGTTTGAAGTAAATGCATGTACACGATCCAAAATAGGGAATCGAATAATATTTTTTTTCTTTTGTAGAAACTTAGCTTTATATTAACAATGTCAAGGTATTTTTCTACGACATTTTTTTAAAATTTTTTTTAATTTCTACAATAATTTGACGAAATGATACGTCTGATTTCAAACTTCTATACTTTCACAAATAAACAACACAGAATGTTAAGTAATACTTAAATACAGAGGGAAAATATAGAAGTTTTTGTACAAGTGTTCGATATAACTTCCATTAGTTACATACATAATGTCAATTCGATATGTAAATTCTTGCTAAACATGTTGTCAGTGGATTGTACTGTTGTCAGTGGATTGTAAATATGTTGTTTAAGTTCTCATAAATTTGTGGGGAATGATGGCACATACACATTATTTTTTTCAAACCCCAAAAGGAAAAAATCGCATGGCGCTATATCAGGTGACATAGGGGGGAAGCTGTGTAACATCACATCTGATCCGCTGTGAAGATCCAACTGCGAAGTAGCTATGTGAAAGCTTCCAAAACAGCTTTCATGAAAAACTTCACGAAAAACACACGAGGGCTATCTATTTTTCACAATATAAAACTTCCATTGTTTTCCTTTGTATTTATGTATTACATATGACTATCGTTTATTTTTGAAAATATGGAATTTTGAAATCGGATAAATTATTTCGAATAACCCTGAACATTTTATTAAACTTGTTATTGTTATGTCAACTAGCTTGAAAAAAAAAAGAATTCTTAACCAAAACATCGTAGAAATAGGCGGCAAATCCTTATGAAGAACTTTAATCTAATTTTCGATCACTATGTGCAGTTCTAGATTTCATCAGAAATTGTTAAGAATGAAGTCAACAGTTGAAACTATGACTGATGAAATTTACAACTGTGGAAATTTTATAACTTGTATTATATAAAAATATTTTTTACATTTTGCAAGACTGGATGTTATAGCCTCCTAGAAATATTGTGTAGTTTTTCCAATGTAACTCATATGTTAGATAATTTGCTTCCATATCTGCATTTGCTCCCGCTGAAGTGGATGATTCGCATCTATTTTCTTAAAAATATATATATAATTAAAAAAAAATTAAAATTTTACATCATTTATACATTGCACGACAGTGAAAATGCAACACCAAGAAGGAGTGGCCAGAAAATTACGCTAATTTCAGGGTAGACGCATGTCAACCAGAAATGATGTGAAATGCGCAGCTCTCCAACACATGTTGAAGAAGATGTAAGGGAAAGAATTAGCAGAATGTTCAATTTTCGTGCTGTTATTTCTGCCAGGAAATCATCGTAGAAAATTTGTTCTTGTCTCAGAGGACGCATGTAGTACAAAAATTACCAGGCCGTCGTCCACGGAGGCAGATGCAGCAGAGAGACGATTTTACGAGGGCTATGGTGATCGGACTGAGAAGGGCAGTTTGCTCCTTATGGTAAATATCAGCTGACACACACCTGGACGCACCCGTAGTGCACCGTCTGTGGCGAAGATGGTCGGAGCAAGGAAATGTGTCAAGTTTGAGGGGTGCCGGTGCAGCTAGAGTGACGGCAGCACGCGTTGATCGATGCATCCACCGAGGACAACGGGCAATGGTCATAGATTACGAGGTTCCTATTTTAATTTTTTTAAATTACTCTCTCTTCATAATTAATTTTTATAAAAATTTGTAATTAGAGATTGTTCCCTAATTTGTTAAATTTCAGTCAAAATTAGGGATCAAGGTGCAAAAAGCTTGGGATTTCAGCATGTGAGAACTGCTGAAATGTTGGAGAGAAATAGAGATGAGAGACCGAATTACGATTGGACGCCACGAAAGCAAGCGAACGAGCCGACAACCGCATTAGTCAGAACGTTAAAGGGGGCGGGTTCAAAGATTAGAGCAATATGATCTGATACTTGATTTTTCTGCGATTCGTGGGATTTTGAAAGGTTTTTAAAGATACAAGGGGCGTCAAGCGGTGATGGACCCGGAAGCCACTTCTACCTCCGATCTGCAGCATGTTCAAGACCCCCTGGATGTTCCTATATCAACCAGAATCATTTCCCTTCAATTGGATGCAAGCGATCTGTACTCATGGTGTCCTTTAAGAAGGCTGCAATTGACCCTACAGCATAGACGACTACGTCTGCAATGGTGCCGTAATCGACAGATGTGGAAGACTGAACGGCAGTGTAGTGTTCTCAGATGAGTCACACTTCTATTTCTTCAATGATAGTCGATGTGGAGGCAGGTCCAATCTGGAAGCAATTGTGGAGCGCTCAACCGCATCATGGTTGGGCGCAATTGAGAACATTCCGGATTACCTATAGTTCGCATTCAGGGTCCAACGATTCGTGGATGATGTGATGAGGCCGTTGATATTCCCCTACCTTCAAGGGGTGCCCAATGCCCTTTGTCAGCAGGATAACGTCTACAGATGTAACAAATAAAATTTTAGACCAGATATTATACGTAAGAATAACAAAATAGGGAAAAGAATAAATTTTTGCAGTTAAAAAGCATAAGACCTATTTTTTCTTGTAAAGTGGATTCAACTCATCGAAATATAGTGATCATATTAACGGAAAATTAATATTTTATTAATATCTATATCATCAAAACACAAAATTAGAGGTAGTAATAGTTTTTCAGTAATATATTGCAAACTAATTTTGTTATAGATCATTTTAAGAGACGGAATGAAGACATGCGGCCTATTCTGAGGGTATCCCTGCTTAGTGTGCAAAGGTAGTTTAGTCTAGTGTATATGTAAATCGTTAATATTTCAGAAGAGGGATCCAAAAATGGAAATGAGCGCGTTGGTTATAGAGAATGAGTGAATTTCGATATTTTTTTTAGAACTGAAAAAAATATTCGAAATACTGAGTTTAATATAAACTTGAAAAACTAAAGCAGCCTTTAAATATAATTATGTGCAAAAAAAAATTTTTAAAGAAGAAAGACTTTTTTTTAATTAAAAAAAAGGCCCTCAATTTTGCCCTCGAAATGAATGACACTGTTCCGCCTAATAGTAAAGTAATCGATGTAAGAAATGTAACGAAATCAGAAAATCCTTTTTCGGTTTTAAAAAGGATTATTAGGTATGGTTATTGAAGACCACTTAGAGAGATAAGAAAAAATCAGAAAAAGTAAAAGCCAGAAAAAGTATAATTAAAAAAACTGCGCTTACAAAGTCAAATATCAGAAATGAATCCCATCATAGCGATTCACGAGTTATGCGTAAATTGAAGCAAGTATTTGAAATCAAAGATGAAGACACTTTTTTTTTTCTTTGAAAGGCTAGAGCGATTAATTTCTTAAGAAGAAAAGGAATGGTTACTAATTTGTTAGTTTTATTGCCTGATAAAAAAAAATAAAATAAATCGCTCTAGACCCATAAGAAAAATCCCAATGATTATCGTCACATTTAGAAATTGTACATTAAAATATTTAAATTAAGTCCTGAATCTTTTAGATAAAAATTCTTCAATCATTGCCCTTTTTTACAAAACACTTTAAGGATTTTGTTTACTGCGTTCAATTTTGAGGAATAGGAACACTTTATTGATGTATGGTCTAATTTTGTCTGACTGGAGGAATCAGATGATAGGCTAGATTCTCTAATGAGAATGTGATGAATGGGGGGGGGAAATGTTATAATCTCTTACACATGGTAAGACAATACAAGAATTAATTCTCGAAATTCCTCTGACAATGAATTTGCGCCAAAAATTGTACAGTACAATCTAGATAATCGATATCATAAAGATCATTCAAATTCCGTTAAGCTTTATCGAAGAAACCAAAAAAAATCCCAATTTAAATGCAAAAAGAATTCATGTGTTATAATTATTTAGAATTCGGTTCTCATCTCGCTCGTGATTGCCCTAAACCAGGAGAGGGCAGCCCGCTAAGAAAACCAGAAAAAAATCCGTCTCCGATAATTTTTCAAAATAATCCTCTTTTAGCTCTATGCTTTTTTCTTTGCGTTTCTCCTACTTTTTAAAGAGTAAGATTTCGAAAGGTCCTCAAAATAGACATATGTTTGGGTGATGATCTTGCGGCTACTCTCTTCTATAACAACGTTAGAAGTTAAAAGGCCTTACTTAACCAGCCCGATGAGATGTCTTTTCAGCCTGGTTGGTAGGACAGTTAACTTCGGACCCAATCGTCCAGGATCAAGGTCACCCAGCAACTCTCTCCCTCACCTCGGGGTCGGAAAAACACTCGCGGCCGAAGTGGTGACTCAGAACTTGAACACTAGATGGCAGCACAGCCTGTACCTACTGATTGCATATGCCCTCGGCGCAAAAATACCTGCCTCTGTACGTCTAACTAAGACAAAAGGTACTCACAATCACGACTAGGGATATTCCGGCTCTGGCGCACGTGTCGACGAGACCCGCCATTCAACACGAGACAGCCGATGACTCAAAATGAAAAACTGTCCCAAGCAAAACTCAATTCAACAGGGAGGGCAGAATCAATTGCAGTAATGGCTGACAAAATCGGAAAACAACCTTCTGAACAATCTCTTCGTATCATCATGATGATACTGTAGGGGGAGTATGCAGCGACTCTCTTCTACAACAACGTTAGAAGTATTTTTTTTTTTGGAATGCACACGGAATCATTTATTCCGATTACTTAGGAAAAGGAGAAACAATAACTGGAGGGTGTTGTGCGTCTTGATTACACCGGTAGAGCGATAAAATCAAGAAAAAACGTCCTCATTTAAAAAAAAAAAAAAAAACCTCTTCCATCAAGACAATGCACGGATACACACCAGAGCAGTTTCGATGACCAAAATATGGAATTTCGAATTATTGCAACATCCACTGTATTTACCGGATTTGACACACACACACACCAGTGATTTTTTTTTTTTTTTTTTTTTTTTGCTTTCTAAACTTTAAAAAATTATCTTGGTGGACATATCGGTTCACGTCGAATGAGGAGATTTTGACCGCGAGTGGTTTTCCGACCCCGAGGAGGGGGAGAGAGTTGTTGACCTTGATGCGCAGCGTTGTTTCAAACCCTGGTTCAAGGGGTCCGAAGTTGAAGGTCCTACCAACCAGGCTGAAAAGATATCTCTTCTGGCTGGTTGAGTAAGGCCTTTTAAATGATTCCACGTGCATTCAAAAAAAAAATTATTGGTCCATCACCTTGTCTGTAGATTTCTCTGTCTTTGCTTTATTCGGAGCCCGTTCGCCTTCAAAAGCCATCTGTTTTGACTGTTCCTTTGTCTCTGGAGTGTTGTAGTGCACCCACATTTCGTTCACAGTTACACATCGATACAGAAATCCGTCAGGATTGCAAAGAATCTCTGAGTAATAACTTTTTCGAATACTCATTTAATAATTCTCATTCAATAATTTCTCCCAGATACTCTAAATCGAACATTCTCCAAATACTCATTTCTTAAAATATTGAAATACACTAAATCAATAATTCTATTCTAAACAATAATTGCTACAAAAATGCAAGAGTTAGAAACTTTTACAATGAATCACGTACAAAAGATGGTTTTAGAGTCTCTCATTACAGTCCTGTTCAAATAACAAAGAAATAAAATAAAATAAAAAAAATTATCCCATCCAATTTTCCAGTCACACAGGTCGGGGAGAGGTTCTGCAGTTCCTGTGGTGTAGATTTCAACCTTTCCGCAGGTCGTAAATTGCATCCTATTTCCTTGGTCGTATTGTATTTCGCGGGGAAATTCCATACGACTAAAGATGTTTAATAACTGATACGAACTGAACTCTTCAGGAAACTTGGACATGATGGTGATAAGGTATCTGTTTCCATTAGAAGTTATTGGAAAAGGTCCACATGCATCAATATTTACTTTAGTGAAAACCTCTTGAATAACTGGAACTAATTTTAAGGGAGCTTTCTTTTTATCGTTTGATTTTTTAGTCCTCTGACACTCACTACAAGTTTTTACAAATTCCTCCATATCTTTATACAGTTAGGCCAATAAAAATATGTATTTAATTTATCTTTAGAGTTCGTAACACCCAAATGGTAGATGTTTCTTCATGGCATAGGGATTTAATTTGATTATGTAACCCTTCTGGTACTACCAATAACTTTACCATGTTACTCAATTTATCTTCCCGTCTTTTTACTAGTAATTCATTTACAAGTGAATAAGATTTATCTGAAGTAGTTGTTTGACTCAAAATCTGCTCGTTTGTTATTTTAAGATCACCTTGATCTTTCTGATACCTTGTAAAATCTTCCCTTTTGATTTTCATTAAGGCCAGTTCGGGAATATCTTTTTGCAGGGCATGAACTGAAATCTGATCATTGATTTCTAGAGAGATAATTATAGTATTCTCCATTTCCCATAATATTAGTTGTACTCGCGTTACTTTCTCCGTTTTCCTTAATATTAATTTTACTAGCATTATTTCCCCTTTTTTTCTGCTTTAGTTTAAGACCTCTTTTGAACAGCATTAATGACCTCTACTGAAAAGAAATCGTATCCAGTTTTCTCTTCAATTAAGTCAGCTGTTTTATTCCCTAACAAATAACTATCGTTTTGGTTTTTGGTCTAACTTGCAGCCCCTTCATTTTAAATGCAACTATTAAACATCACGTAATATAGAGAAAAGAACCGTTTGACCTGCGAGATGTTGTATGCAACCTTTTACGTCGACGACTTATTTTATGATTGGCACATTGTCGAAGAACACTGTACATTATCGAAGAAAGCTGCAACGATCATAAAAAAGGCGAATTAAATGTGAAAAAATTTGAAACGAATTTCCCCGAATTGATGCAAAAATGGATAAACAATATAGCCATGTTTGATGAAAACAAATACTCAGATTTAAAAGTTCTGGGATTAATTTGGTACAACGATAATGACAACTTGAGACTTGAATTACAATCCTCTTGTTATCATACAATTAAGGGAAACTTCTCTGGACCAAAAACTCAGATTTTTGATCCCATTGTATTTAATTCGCTCTTTGTCGTGCGCATCAAATGTCTTTTGTACAAATATGGACGAAAGAGCTAGGTTGGGAGGAACAATTTTCAAATAAATTACAAAACAAGTAGTTACAACGGTGCAAAGAAAAATCACTCTATTTTTTTATATAATTCAAAATTCCTCGATATCATTTTCCAAACAAAGATCTAAATTTTAAAAATGTCCAACTTCAAGTATTTACAGACGCCAATCCTGCTTGCTACAAAGATGTAGCATGTTTTGGGTGTGAGAATAACATGTACGGAATTCATACATCAGTCATTATGTCCGAATCAAGTGGGGCACCTTTGAAAAAATTAACCCTCTCTAGGCATGAGCTAATGGCTGCGTTGATTGCATCTAGATTAGTGAAATATTTAATGAAACTCTTTTCGAAGATTAGAAGGATGTTCCTTTTGTCTGACATTACCATTGTTCTCCATTAGATCAAGGGATATGCGTACAATTGCAAACCATTTGTGGCGAAAAGAGTTACGGAAATTCAGAAGCATATTGACGCATTGGACTGGAGACATCATGATGGGAAGATAAATTCATCTGACTTGATAACATTTGCTGAATGTAATCAAGTCATGCTGAAGAATTTTAGAATTCAGCTAAATGGTTTTATTTACCTCCATTCCATTCTATACCTGAAGAAAAGGGGCCAATAAGCAAGATGCCCCCTTTAAAAGCCTTGGAGGGTCTGAATGAAAGAAGATCGAAAATGGAATTCTCCTTACATTGTGCTATCCAGAAAAATTCGAATGGAAAGGAGCCTTCGTTGAAAATCATAATTATTGGGAACGATTTAGAACACTTATAACATCCGATTACCTCGGATGTTATCTTGTGCCATCACTAATATCTAATATTAAACAATATGACACCAATAATTACAGAACCACCAAAACCACTTTCAACATTTATTAATATATATCCTCTAAGACAATAATGATATAGCTCTCCAGGTCAATTTTATTAATACTTTGAACCCACCACATAATACCTAACAGCTTCTTACCAACCCAAGACTGAATCTGGAACAACTGCTGAAAACACTAGAACAATTCTCAATCTGAGTGTTTACACTGACCTAACTCTAATCCTTAAGTCAGCTTTCCAACACTATAGCATTTAGATTCCACTTCCTCTCGTTGCACGCCTCTGATCCTCCTTCTCTCTTTCTACTCCTTCGATGGAGTTTATATACTTCTTAATTTAACTTCACTTAATTCCTAACTGCTTTGCATATTACATTCTTCATCACGTTTCATTTTTGTTGGGCAAAGGTTGTTTAGCGAAACTCAATCTCAATTTGAAAGTCCCAAGGTTAGTGAAGAGAAACCGCGAATAGCCCAATGTCACAACCCTCCCCAGAAATTAAAGATGATTATCGTTGGGTACAAAACCCAGCGTGAAATTACGATTAAAGTCCGACTGCCTACGTAACTGGACGTTATCCTGACTCCTTTGTTCTGAATTCTAAAGCTACTTAATAAATTCCTTAAATTTATCTCTTAGTAAGTAAATTGAAACTTTCTGAATGTATTGCTACTCCTAAACCATTAATATAAGCTTAACCTAAGGAGAGCTTTAAATGAAAACACTAATGTTAACAAAAGCATTTTGTATATTTTCAATTTCTTATTCCTTCAGCCGGAGAATTTGTTTCTTCGGCTCCTTTAAGTTGTGTTCAGGTCTGTTACCCTGAAATGGATCGTCTTGTACATCATTTTGTAAAAATTAAGCATTAGCAAAACATCATTCATATTAATATACATAAAAAATTCAAGAAATTTGATGAATGACGTTGATCTGGTCAAGAGACAGAACGAAAGCAAAATGGGAAAACCCTCGCAGCGCTAAGTGTTAATATTAGTCGCGATCCCTAATTACGCCGCTGTGACCAGATGATAACACTAATGCAGTCATGAAATGATTATATAATTCAGTAAAATAACCAGACATCCTATACAAAAAAAAAAGTCAATGAATAAAGCAAGTGTTATACTTCTTCAAACAAATGTTTACAATTTAAAAGTTCCAATCTTTATAACAAAAAAATAATACTTCCATCAGGAAAAGATCACCACCGAGTGGATTTTACAATTAACTAATTCAAAATTCCATCAAAGTTCCTAGCTCTTAGTGGCGTAAGAGCCAATGCCGTTTGCCGTACTGAACTGAAGCCGCACAAAATAAAGACTTGTTGTCTCAACAATATTATGTCTTCAAATCAAATGTAATACATGAGAACAATACAAGCCTTGATACTTATTATTCGCTCATGATTTGAGTTCAGCTATGGCGTGAAGCTATTTCTCCTAGTAGGCTCTCGGGTAGTTGACTCAGTACTGCTCCATATCCTTTCCATAAAGGCTCGTTCCTCTGCTGAAATATTATGGATGTCCCTCCCGTTGGGCTTGTTCACTGCTGCGAAGAGTGTAAGGACTCCATGTGTCTGCTCTCGGCGAAGTTCTCTTCTCTCTACCTGGTTGGTGGTCTCTGAGTGTCTCCCTGATTGCCATTTTCTCGTCCTCTCATCTTGCACTTTGGCGACACGCTGGCTGGCTATTACCATGTAGTGATGATTTGGCCTTTTTCACTATCGTGTCCAACCCATGGCATTCTCCTTTTTTGAGGTGGAGGTGAGAGGAGGCTGAATTCTTAGACAATTGCCGCTTCTACTGCCTATCCACTGTATCTGCTTCCCTGTCAGGCTGGGACCCTACCTGCTTTCCTTTAAGAAACGCTTTTACGTCTTACTCCCATTACTCTCAACTGGGGTCTTCACTTCGTTTTGTAGCCTCAGCAGTCTAGCCTCGAATTACCCTTACGTCTAAGCAGTTGAGGTTCTGGGCTTTCCTCTTGGCTTCTTATCCTGTCTGCTATGTCGACCGTGTTCCTCGCTCCTCCCTATAGACACTTTGTTCAAAATCAACTCCTCCTCTCTATTACCTTTTCTTTGAGGTGGTAGAGTTTGACTTGGTCAATATTGACCGTGGTCTCCTTCCATGCTTTAGGATACTACATTTGTTTCTATCAGAGACCACTTTGAAGGGTCACTAGATTTTGGCTGAAATTTCGCCCTCTTCTGAATTGCAGAACCTAATTGTACATGCGTTTACTAATACGAGATCATTTTACTTTAGCAAATCCATTCCCTTCTCCTCTTGTTATAGTACCGGAAACCTGTCCTATTTTTGCTGCATCTCAGTTCACTGAACCTCTGCCAAAGTTTTCAATATCCCTGCACACCATGTCTCCATGCTCAGGGACCTGTATCCGTGGGCGTTATCAGCTTACGCTTTAAAGCAGTTCTGGTGTCTTTCCTGTGGTTTCATGCACCGCCGTTCTAATTGCATGTACAAACTGCTGAAATTGGTCCCAATAAATGTGGTTCAGGTGCACGTAGCTTATCATTTGTACAATATTTCTATTGACTCTTTCCAGTATTAGCCTGCGGTCTATAAGCCGTATTTTTTATGTACTCAATGTTCAAGGTGCGACATAGTTCCTCAAATAAAATGAATTGGGGTCCGTTCACTAACTACTTTATTGGAGCTCCATATCTGAATATATAACTTTTAAAGGGCAGTGGCCACTGCTTTGTGAAAGCTTCGCAAAAAAGATTAGAAATTCGACCCATTTAGAAAAATTATCGACGATTACTAAAAAGAAAACGATGCCTTTTCGGGATTCGAGGCTAGATTTTTGATCCTAGCAATCTAAAGAAATTTGTTCATTTGGGTACGTCGTTTTTTACGAAGAATGGTGTCAGCTGAAACGCGTTTTTATAATTATAGCGTTGTGACATATGTCGCACGTTATATTCACCTAGCTTTCCTCATTTTAGGAAAGTAGCACGACTCTTATTCTGGCGTAAGTTTTCTTATGCAAAATGATCACCATTGGGTTATCATGAAATTCCCTCAATACGGATTCACGCAAAGTTTGCGGAATATAAGCTCAATAGTTCGTGATTAGAAGTTAGTATTTTGCATAAAAAAAGAATTCCGTTAGTTTAAGTCTTGGGACCAATTTTCACATATTCCCGAGTTTGTGCCGAATCCTCGGGTTTCCAAATATCGATAAATATGACCCATCGAGTCCTGCTATTCACCTATCAGCTGTTCTCTCGTGATTAACACTAGAGAATTGATAATGGCGCAAAGAGACACCCTCCAGACCTGTCCTTCAAGGTTGTCTAAGATAACACTTACCACGTTCTGCTTTCCCGGCCTATGTTCCCATTCTATGTTATATTCCATAGCTTTAATGCCCATCTTATCGTATCCTACTTGAAGATTTTTTTCCGTTTGTTAACTTAGTGGCGCTGCATGGTCCGTTACCACTTTTGTTGGACAATGCCCAAAGTGACCTAATTTCCTTACCGAAGCCCAAATCACTGCCGGCATTCCCTTTCTGGAATAGTTTTCTTTCAGATCGTAGCGTTTCTAGAAGCATATGTATGGGCCTTTCACCCCACCATCAACACTTTACTCCTACTCCTACTGAGCTAGCATCAGTGTGCAATTCAAACGGAGTCATTTAAATTGAAGCAACTGTAAGACTGGCGTAAAAGTCAACGCTCCTTTTAACGTGTCAAAGGCCTTTTGGTATCGAGGAGTCCATTGAAATTCTTTTACGCTTAAGTGCGTACAATGGTTCACAGTTCAGGTACCCTCTGATAAACTTTTGTGCCAACCAGTCGTCCTAAAAATCTCGAAACCTGTCATTTTTCGGTGCGATATCATCAAGAACAGCTTTAATTTTGTTAGGATCAGTACCCCATCTGTTATGATCACTACTAAATATTTTAATTCCTCTTGTTAATGACATTTCTCAGCGTTTTAAAGTCAACCCAGCGTCGTAATGGCTGAAAAAACTATCTCCAGGTGATGGACATGATCACCAAACGACTCTGATGTAATTATATCATCCATATATACATACACCAAACTTTCCGACTACTGGCACAATATGATGTCCATCGCTCTGCGTTGAAACGTGGAGTGCACTCCTGATAATCCGAAAGGCATCGACGAAGGCGTACGTCCCTCTTTTAATGACAAACGCCGTCTTAGGTATGTCGAAGTTGACCAGCCAGTGAAAATACCCAGACTTGAGGTCTAACGTTGACGTACCGGTTTTTCTGTATATTCATTAACAGGTCATCGATTGTAGCCCGAAAGGTACTTGGGTACTGGTGATAGCATTCAGTTTCTATAATCTATTGCGAACTATACGCGTCAGAGACGTCCATCGGTTTGTCATTTTCTTCCCTACATAACACCACAGAGCATATGGATTGAATAGGCATATGTTCCTTCCTCCAACATTCTTTGGATGTTGTTATTATAGCTTTCCTTGCATCTATCATAGCGATAAGGTCGTGAAGCTACCGGAGTTGATCTCCCGTGTCAATTTCGTGGTAGAGCACATGAGTGGAACCTGGTTGATCCGAAATAACTCCGTATTTCTTGAAGACTGTTGCAACTATTGTGATGGTTTCAGCAAAGTTCAGTTAGGGATTTCGACCTTTTTTTTCTTCATACTGTCAACCTGCCGTATCTCCTCATCGGTATACTCCAAGGTCTTGTTTTCAAAAGTCAGCGGTAACTTAGACTATGAATCCACGCCAGAACAGAATATTGCAATCCTTCCACTACATGGAAACTGACCTTTTACACAAGTACTCTTATGCATACCGATAAGGTTACGCGCCCCCAGAGGTTTTACATGTAGCTCCTGCTCGATGAATACAGTGAGGTTCGACTCTAACTTCTAACAAAGTGAAAATAGCTGATTATACAATTCTAGTGATATAAATGATCTCTCAGCTCCGTGTCCCATAATAGGCTTTATAAAAATATCATGCGGAATAACGGGTATGTGAGAATATTAGCCTTGATGTTATTTGACTTAACAGGAGGATTTTTTGCCATGCACGCGATCGAGACCTCCTCCTATTCGATCGCCTATTAGTTTAACCTCCTGTGTAGTTTGTTGCCGAGACCTGAGGTGGATACCTATTTCCTTGTTGGCGATATCCATTATTATATTGCGGCCTCCTATCCTGTATTCTATCTGGAGAACGCCTTCTATCAAAATTCGGCCCTATTATTACCCTGTCGATACTCTCTCGCGTTGGTAGTTCTGTCTATGTGAGTGGTTATAAGGCATGCGCGACTCGTATGTTGTCCTATCTCAAGAGTTGGAGCTTTAGTATGGGATTCCTAAGCTCTATAATCCAGCACACTTGGAGCCAAGTGTCTCATTATGTGCTGCACTATTGTTGCATCCGTAACCACAAATTAACTTAGGCAACCTTAAGCATTCGTAAGATAAATGCTACTGGCGACTGACTGGATCTTGGATATAATATTCTGCCTCCAATTCCATTGCGGTCTCTCCTGCAGGAAAGTACGCTTACAGGGACTTGTTTTAAACCGTCAATACTCAGCTAAATTTTCACCTATTACCAAGTACCACTCACGAGCACGACTGTGAGATGATTCCTCAAATATGCCGGTTGAAGGGCCTCCGGATTTCATGGAAATTGATATTATCTTCAAGCTAGACAAAAGATCATTAACATTCCCGAACCATCGAAAAACTCAAGGGAAACACGCGCTCTACTCCAGGGGTGGGAACGTTTGGGCACATATAATCGATTACCTCGGATGTATCTTTGCTCCTCACTAATATCTAATATTAACAATATGACACCAATAATTACAGAACCACCAAAACCTCTTTCAACATTTATTAATATATATCCTCTAAGACAATAATGATTAGCTCTCCAGGTCAAGTTTATTAATACTTTAATTCAGCCCACCAATAATAATCTAACAGCTTCTTACCAACTGCAAGATGCTGGAACAACTGCTGAAAACACTAGAACAATTCTCAATCCGTGTTTTACACTCGGACCTCAACTCTAATCCTTAAGTCAGCTTTCCAGCACTTGCATTTAGATTCCACTTCCTCTCGTTGCAACGCCTCTCTGATCCTCCTTCTCCTCTCTTTCTCTACTCCTTCAGATGGAGTTTATATACTTCTTAATTTAACCGCTTCACTTCATTCCTAACTGCTTTGCATATTACATTCTTCATCACGTTTCATTTTTGGTTGGGCAAAGGTTGTTTAGCGAAAGCAATCAATCTCAATTTGAAAGTCCCCAAGGTTAGTGAAGAGAAACCGCGAATAGCCCAATGTCACACACTGATGATATGAATCCAATGATTTCGCAAAAATGTCTGGAAAAATAAAAATAATAATATGAGAGAAGATGAGCTTGAAGATGCAGAAATTTAAAAGGTGAGGTAAATTCAGAAGAAGCATTCTCCAGAAGAAATAAAGAGTACCAGGACATGCGGGAAAAAATAAAATACCGATTGTAAGACTCTCTTTTTGTGACATTTATGTCTTAAAAATCATTCGTAGAGCTTAGAGTTTCGTGTACCTAATTATTACATTTTAATCATTTTATTGAACTTAAAAAGAATTTTTGTTCAAAAAGTTTTTCTCTCGCTTTGAGTTGGATATGGACATGATATTTCAGATATATTTGCATTCAGGTACCGTTTTTAAAAATAGTATTTCATAAATATACAAAATATTTTATTCCGCATATAGAAAACAATGCACAAAATATAGAGAACCAACTTTTTTTAATGATATTATTGTATATTTTCTTTGAAAAAATATAAAGCTTTGTAATTTTGTAAAGTATAATTTTTTTCAAGTAAAAAAACTATTCCTTAAAATTTAGGTATTACTTAGAGAAAAAATATTTTTGGTTCACTATATGCGTAAGTACCATTTATTAAAGCATAAAAATTTGGTGCAATATTGCGTAATAGTTTTCTTTAATTTTGTACCTAAAAGCAAATATATCTCACAAATCCTGCTTATATTCAACTAAGAGGGGAAAAACATTTTTGATAAAAAATTACTTTTATGGTACTATAGAATGAATAAAATATCATTATTAGACACAAAAAATTCTAAGCTCTACTAATAATATGAAAAGACATATATTACAAAAACAGGGAGTTTTATATTTGATATTCCAGAATTTCTCGCATGTATGTCTTGGTATCCCCCCCCCCATTAAAGCTCTAAAGACAAATAAACCCATTCCTAATGATTCTAAAACATTCAAGCTGAGTCATTTTCTCTTAGAGACTGGAATATTTCTGTTAGAAGGCTGCAAAATGCATATCTAATCTCGATCCTCAAGCATCAAATATGTTGCCACCATATCATCTCTTCGAAAAAATTATCATTTATGACGCTCATGTAAAAGTGTTCTATTCTAGAGTGTCAAAAATTCGGACTCAAATAAGAGAAAAGTATTGAATTATTAAAGGTCGTCTATCCATGAAGACCACAATGAGCCGGTGCATTATCTGCAAGATGTTTAAGGCCTTTCCAGGAAAGCAGTCATTTTCGTTTCTTCCAGCCACAATGGTTAAGCAGTCTTCAACTTTTCACGTACCGGTATTGATTTTGCTGGCCCTCTTTATGTAAAGAACAAGGAACATAAGCACATTACATCCTTCTTTTAACTGGTGCGACTACATTTGGATTATGTGGATCATTTGACTGTGATACCGATTTGATAGTATTTAGAAAGTCTGTATCTCACAGAAGAATACCAGCTATAATTTATTCGGATAACACCAAAATTTTTAAACATTATAATTTGGATTTAAAAACGATTTGATGAAGCATCCGGCCGCTATACGCTATTCTGCCAAGAAAAACATAAAATGGTAGTTCAATGTTGAGAAAGCCACATGGTGTTGAGGATCAGGGCTGATCCTATCGTTTTTGCCGCCATATGCAAACCCAAAAAATGCCACCCTCTGTCTTTGAAAAAGTTTTAAATTTTTTTTAAGAAAATAATAATAATTTAAAAGGATCATGCTAACAAAAATAATTTATAATGAAAACAAGACAATATAATACTCATATAGATTTACTTAATACTGTTTTATTTAAAAACAAAAGTTTCGATTTTAATGAGCTAACGACAAAGAACTTACAGATCAAAACTAATGCCTACTATTTTCAGAGATATTTTAAGTATACTTTCAAAACAACAAACACAATTACTACTCGTACAATAATTTACAGAGTCTAAAACCAAATTAAAACAATCTTTTTCGAAATTTCATTTCTGTAAAATCACGAATAACTCCTTTCAAATATAATTTTTTACTCAAATCACATTTAATGCCCAACATTGCTAACCCCTTAAAATGCTTTTTGGGTAGACAGTTCTTAAATAATTTCTTAATTATTCTTAATAAAGATAAAAAGTTCTTTCAACAGTAGCAATAGTGACGGGTATTAGCAAAATTTTAAGAGAAGGCTCAAATAAAGCCCAATTTTAAAGGAAGTAATAAATTTAGAACGTCAGCTGGACCTCCGTTCTTTGTTAAAAGTGAAGAAATAAGGCTTATTTTGACAACCAAATCTAAAGCGTTAAGATCGGGGGAATCACACACCATACTGTCGAGACTTTTTTGAGATCTTTACAATGTGCCAGGAATTTATTTTTTACGCCTGTCTTTTAGTTTGTGAACATTCTATAAAAATTCAAAAGAGTCGTTATGACTATTCAGTAGACTAAATCTCATTTCCAATGAACTGATAATCTGATCTATAGTAAAGAGTTGTATTTTATATTTTATATACTTGCTTCGGATCTTATATTGGTTCACCTAAACTTTTGGATGAAAAAAATCGCGTTGTAATTTGAACACGATGACATGGTATAGTCAATTCACAGTTCTTTTTTCTGCGTCGATCTCGTTGGTTTAATTTTCAGCTTCTAAGATAACGCTGTCAAAGGATTGATCTTATATTACTCCTTTGAGTAAAATCAATATGTTATTTAATAAATCAGTTGCTGGAGATAAATTAAAATCTTTGGATTGCAAGTAGTTTACTTATCGGATTAATATGATTCAAAATCTTATACCAAATGTCGATCGATCTTAAAAACATTAATTGTTTTACTGAGGTCAATAAACTGCTGGCTTCATCCTCAATAGTTTTATCTATTTAGGCATTCTCATAAATACTTAATAAAGCATTATAACTATTTCCAATTTGAAAACGTGCAAATGTTACAAGGAATCATACGACTTTCTCGATGAGTGTTGCGGAATGCTTTCAATGTGTAAAAGTATTGAGGTATTCTTTTAATATGGCTCACCGAAAAGCGATGAGGTAAAAAAATAGGTTAACTTTTGAACCGTATGAAGAAACTTCACTGCCTCCGAAGAAGATTTTGCCGTATCATTAATAACTAAATATAAGATATGACTACTACAAGGTACATAAAATACTAGAGCGTTTAAAGTCTTAATTCTTGATTATACTCCCGATTTGTTGCCTCATCATATTTGAACATCATCAATAATATTTCGTTTTTTGAACTTGTTTTATAATACATGACTTTATATTAACATGTAATAGTCCAATAATTTCATTATAGATGTTTTTCCGAGTCGGAAAACCTTCAAATTTAATTCATTTTCTAAATGAAATTAATTAAATTTCAAGAATGAAGCCTATTATGTCATTCTCTTTTCTTCATTGTTGAAAATTCTACGAAGTATTCCTCCATTACCGAGTGAAATTCAATTAGCAATTGAATGAACTTTAGGAAGTTTCCAATATTATAGGAATAAACGTTGTAGCTTGTACCTCGGAATTCCAGAGAACTTTCTCTAATTAATTTAATAATTGATATTATAAATAAAACCTTTTTATGCCAATATTTATTCTTTGTAATGCTGAATCTAATGTTTGGTAAGTTTCCATCCTTCGTAGTGTAGCTCTACTCAAATTATTTACATGAGGTTTTGAGTCTTCATGCTTTCTTCATACCTTACCAATATACTTTTCAAATTTCTATAACCCATATTTGAAGAGGAACTTAATGAGTGCAACAAAAACATAACACATTATCTTTTACACAGAATATGCCAACCAATCTCCTGGGACTCGGATTCCCTTTTTTAAATTCCTGTGTTTGTGTTTAGCTCTAAATCTTTGATTTATATTTAGATCTTCAGAAGGGAAAATGTAAAAGAATAAAAAAGGTAATGGACATATGTGAACGAAAAAAGTTTATTCTGAGTCACTCGATTGGGCCGTAATCCTGGGTCTGATGATAAAGTTGATTAAGGTTTCCTTCATTTCCCGTGACAGTATCCATTGCCTCAAAACCTGTTCCTCTGTTACTGTTGTTTTGATAATACAAATCGAAATTGATTAGAAGTGTTCTTATCCGGGAAACCACTTGCGATTCTTTGTTTTACTTGAAACGACTTGTATCTCTTAAGAGGTAATGCAACGCTTCTTCCCGATTTTATAGCTGGGGTTACTTCTCCAATCTTTTTTTTTTTTTGGCTGCAGAGAGTCTTTTTTTTTTCCTTTCAGATATTCTAAAACAATCGATCTATTTAAGTATCTTCCAGATTTGGTAAGATTAATCGAACAATAAAAACCGCATATATATATATCATTTTCAAGCTCCCATTTCCATCCGGTTTCTTAATGTGAGCTATTATCATCAACAATTCATGAAAATAGATTCAGCCGTGTCTCAACTGTAGTATTGGCAGATATGTTTCAAAAAACAGTTCAAGTTGCTTGAAAACGACAATATAAAAACTTCATGATATTCGTTTAGTGCGTGGAAAAGATTTATAAAACTTGATTTACACTTGTTGGGTTAGGGGTTAAGACGCATGAAGTGAATATGGTCAAATATAGCTAAAACCCATCCCGATTAAACCATCTTTCAAACAAAATAAACCGTATTCAAATCGGCTCATTATTTTGGAACTAAGATGCCACAGACTGGAAGCAGACACATTGACAGCCTGTTTTCATTCCGTCAATCGCATTGGTGGTTCAGTGTGTCGTGTCTTTAATAATTTTCCATCACAGTCAAATAATCGTAACTAATCTAGAACTAATTTAATAAACAAAATATTTTACAGAAAAACGAATACACCTGGACACTCTCGTGCCTCAAATATCTCAGCCAAAGTCAGTACAAACGTTGCTCTCTAACAATGAGTGGCGCCCTCTATCAAAGAGTGAGTTCGACCATTCTCCCCACTTAAACTTCAGTGAAGTTTAAGTTTAACATAATGAAATTACAAATATAGCATATAAGATAATACTAGCTAAGTTCTACAAAATAAAAATCTTAAATCGCATGATACCTATAATACTGAATTATAAAATTGGTAAGAAATATAAATGGAATTAAAATTCAAACAATAAGAAAAGTTCAGTTTTAAGTCCAGTAACTGCAGAGTTGTCTGGAATAGGTAATGGCAGTAATTTGCTGATGGCTCGTTGTAGGCTTAAATACCTGACGAGGTCTTTATTTCAGCTACTCTCACAATTCCAGGTAAAACCTTTAAAGCGCTTTGTATTGAAATCCATTAGTAGCACAAGCTGATTCACCCTCAGGTTTGGATTCTGGGTATTCTTGGAACGGGTTTGAAGGTGATGCAGATATTAGGTGTTCCACCGATTCCAGAACTTGTCTCCAAGGCTCTAAACCAGTTTCCACCTGGAATGAAAGGATAAAGAATCCGAAGCAGCATATGGTTCTGGAAAAGATAAAATAGCATTTCCAGTCAAAAATTGTCCCGGAGTTAAGGATTAAAATCGTTGAGTTCTGGAGTTAATGGATGGGAATTCAAAACTGCTTCGATTTGCGTAATAAGTGTAGTTAACTCTTCAAAGTTCATGATAGTTGAATTTGTTATTTTTAACAAAATGCGTTTCATCGTTTTTATGTTTGCCTCCCACAAAATCCACCGAAATGAAGAGAGGCACGTGGAATAAATTTCCATTGGATTTCTTCTTCTACACTAAATCTTTGAAATGAGTTAGATTTACAAAGTTCATTCCAATTATTGAGGATGTTTCTTGCATCCATGGAATTTGTCGCCTTGTCACTCCAGGTCATGGACGGTTTGGATCTTGCGATAAATCGTTGCAGACATGATAGGAAGGCTTCTGAAGTTAAATCAGAAACAACTTCAAAAAGGTACAGCCTTTGTTCAAAAACAGATGAATATGGCAATATATGATTTTATAGTCACTCTTGACCTCTTCAAATTTACTTTGTGATTATGGGACCTGCATAGTTCAGTCCAACCCTTTAAAGGGTCTTGAAGGCACAATTCTGTCCCCGCGGTAAATCTCCCATAATTTGATTTATTGTTTGTTTTTTTTCGTTCGAAAGCTAGTAATACACTTGTTAACTTCCCTACCTAAAGCCCGCCTCTAGAGGGTGTACATTTGTAAAGGGAAGAGTGTTAGATGTCACACTATTCCCTCAGACAGGACCTGACGGAATCTCCGAGATGAGCTGTTGTAAACGAGCTGTAGTAAGGAGTGTAAATAAATTGTTGTTGTTATACAACCTGATGAGTTTTTATCTTAGAACAACTGTGAACTGTAATCTAATGATTATTATCTAAGTTAACAAAAAATATAAGTAAAGGAAATGTATGTGTAAAGATGACACAAAGTAAAAAGAAGTTTTAACAATTCAGAAGCAGGATGTGTATTGAAGCCTACGGTCAGACTGACATTTTACTAAGAGAACTGTACAAAAGGATGTACTTTGTAGGCCGCTAACCTACCGGAATTGTGAAAGAAAATGTGCTAAGAAGTGATTTATTTTGAATATTTTTGAAGTGTATTGAAATATAGTGTTAATAAATCCTCTCAAAAGGACGTAAAAGTGATTTAGTCGAGCTTGCGCTTGAATTAGGCGAAAGTGTCCCTTCGGACTCTACCAATGTGACAATAAGGGCTATCATAATTAATAGCGAATGCTATGAAGAAGTTTTTACGAGAGGATGTCTCGAGAGGATAATTGAAGATAGGATAGAAAGAAAAAGGGAGAGGATTGAAGAAAAACGAAGGTTAGATAGAGACCAGGTGAGACAATTTGAAATAGAAAAATTAAAATTAAGAATGGAAATCAATAGAAGAAAACAAGGGAAAATCCAAGAGTATTATGAAAAACGATTTCAGCCTCAGCAGGAAAAGTTTGATTCTGAATTGAAAGAAAGGGACGAGAAGTTTACCGAAATTCAGAAGGAGAACGAAAAATTATCCGAAGCTATAGGGTTACAAGATACCAGTATTGAAATAGAAGCAATGAAAATTGTTGATGAAAGACGACTTCAGTCTTAACAGGAAAAATTTGATTCTGAACTGAAGAATAAAGAACAGAAATGATCTAGAATCCAGGAACATAATGAAAAGTTAACGCAAGCTATACGGGAAGAAAATGCCATTAATAGAGGAAAAGAAGAAGCGATATTAGCACCAGCGATGCTATTCAATGATAAAAAATATGAGAATTATAATATGTTAAATGAACTAGAAATATAGTGAAAAGAAACCTGTACCTTAAATGAAGAAACTAAAGGAATATTGAGAAAGAGAAAAAGGGATGATTTGAAGATATTAGCCGACTTTAGAAAACAAAAGAGATTGAAAGAAAAAGTGCAAAGAGAAGTGCAACGGAAGATACAGAAAGGAAATAAAGAGAACGGGAAAAGAAGACAGCAACGATGTCGAAGCATTCACACGTTTTGAAGGACAAAAATTAACTAGAGCTCAGAAAGTCAATGAGAAAATTTTAAAGGATGATACAGGAGAAAATATTCCCATTGATGCAAAGAAGGAAGCAGAGTTCTTCAAAATAGGCCCCATATCAAATCCGATACAGTTGAGAAAAGCTAAAGTCTTACGACAGATAATTAGGTGGACAGAACGAGTGGTTAGCCAGTTTCCCCTCCGCAGAAAAAAGATACAATTTAAAATGAAGGGAGTGATTTCAAAGCAAAGGAAGAAAAGCAATAAAGGAACCCGCAACATTTCACAGTCCCGTGAAAGAGTCACCAAGAAACATGTTTTGGAGAACAACATCGCATTTAGAAAAAGTTCGTACAGACAGGACTTTCAACAAAAAATAAAGAAAAGAGTAATCGAACTCCCGAGGAGAAAGTCCTCCTCTCAAAAGGCAAAAAAGCGAAAGGAAACTCCGTTTGACCCAGGGGGGTGTCTAACAGGACTTCACTAAGGAATGAGTCTCCATCCCCTTCAGTAACAAGAATTCGGTACACCTGCAAAGTTATGCAGCTGAAGAAAAAAAAAGGGGCAGAAGGGCAATAAGAAGAGCGCAAACACGTTCGTTGACAGAACGATGAACATTCACAGTGAGGAAGAGATTTTTTTTCAACCCCTTTCCCCCCATAGCAATAAACCACTATTGGTGCGGTTACAGATTAGAGATGCAAGAGGAATTGGTACGTATGAAAGGGATCGACAGTTTTGGGCCCCCCCCCCCCAAGCAATTCAGTGCACTTCAAGAATATGTTCCTCTCCTTGGATTGTTGAAAAGGCATGTTACGGAAGTTTACAGATGGGTGAGAAAATTTGTTTTTCTTTATTTCTTTTTACAGAGGCAAAAAAGGGGACTATGAACTAAGAATATTTTTTTAAAAAATTATTTTGTGTTAAGAATTAATGAACATTTATTCTCGCATGGAACAATAGAATATTTTAAGGGCTGAGTATTTAACGAACTTTTAATTTGATTATCTTTAAGAAAAATCAATTGATTGAATGTGAATGTTATTTTAAGAGGTATTTTATTAATTTAGTTTTGGACAAGGATCAATAATTTTAAACATGTCAACGATGTTTTATTTTGATTTCATTATTTGAAACACAAAATGATCTATTTAAGAATTTAAAGTTAATGAAAGTGCTAATTTTAAACGAGCATTTTATGGATTAAACCGTAAAATCTTGAGTATGTCAACAAATGTTTTTTTTTATGGATATGGGATCTATTATGTTGATTAGAATAATTAACATTTCAAGGTAATATGCTCAATGAATGCTCTATTTTGATTTTTTTTTTATTATTATTATTTGAAATGGGAAACGATTTTTTTTTTTTTTTTTTTGTGAAGATTAATTTTTATAAGGATTTTGTAAAGCTTTATTTAAAGAAGAAGATTTTTAAATGATTTATTTTGTAAGGATTTGATTTGATGATGTGATTATATAATGATTAGGAATGTTATTTTGTAATGATATGAAATATAATTTTGTAAGGATTAGGAATAACCTTTTTGTAAGAATTCTTAGAATTGTGTTTTGATGATTGTGTTATGTTAACGAATTTCTTTGTTACTTATGTGAACCCTTTTGAGTCTATAAGAGTTAATCATATTCTGTTATGAAAATGAGAATTAGTATTTTAAATGTCTAAGGGAAAAAAGGAGGAAAGAAAATAATTAATATTTACAACTGTATAAATTAATGTTTATAAGGATACAAATGTTCAATGTTTTGAAGTACGAAATTAGTAATTTGTCAGGAGGAAGTGAACTAATTATGTTTTGTGTGAATATTTTGTTAGGGTAATCGATATCTCGAAGTGAAATTAGGATTGTGTTTATGTAATTTTTAAAAAAAAGGGAAGTGTTATGCAGCATTTTAAAAATTATTGAGAAGTAGTATTTTAAAATGTTTTGGTAAATTTAGTATTTTGATATGCAAGAGAAATAATATTTGAACTGTATGATAACTAATATTTTTGTTTTGAAACCTTAATTTAGAATTATTAAGTAGAGAAAGATTTTCTTTATATATGCATAGTGGAATTAAGGATAATTCGTAATGAAATATATGCATAAGAGTGATGGTTATGTAAAAGGATTTGGGCATGATTATTGATATTTTATCTGTATACGGAAATTGATATTTGATATTTTAAGTACTTGAGGAATTTAACTACTGATATTTGTGTATGATTATTGATATTTTTTAAGTGTTTGAAGAATTTAACCACTGATGTTTGTGTATGATTATAGATATTTGATATTTTAAGTATTTAAGGAATTTAACTATTGATATTCTTGTGTTGATAATTAAAGGTTTTAAAGTGTATCAGTTATTAATGATTTTAAAGTATAAAATTTTTTTGATTGGAAGTGATTTAAGTACGATTTTTTATGAAGAATTTAGTAATGTCATTTTATAATGTTTTCGGTGAAGCTAATATTTGATGTTTATGATAAATGAAGTATTTTGTTGAGTATAATGATTTTGTGTAACTGTAAACTTGAATAATTGGGACAATTATATGTCAGAATTGGCCGAATGTCCCATGCTTAAATTCCACCTGTAGAGGGGTTTTTTTTTTTGTAAAGGGTGTCATACAATCCCCTCATATCAGACTAATTCTCCGAATGGAGCGGACGTACTCGAGAAAGTTGTCAATCGCGGGTGATTGAGTGCTAACAGCAAACTGCACTGATCACCAAGGTAACGCGACAGGAACTGTGTTGACTGAATAAATTAAGTTGTTATTGTAATTAAAAAGTGTGTCTGATCTCATATGAATTTTAAGTGAAAGTATTTAGCTAAGAGGGCTACCGTAAATAAGAAACGAAGTGATATGATTTATGAGTGTTAAAGTAATAATAAGAAGTTATATAGAGTACATCGGGGGAAAAAGTAGTTTAGCGAAAAGGTGAGAAATAAAGTCAATCTTAAGTAAAGTTTAAAGTTATGTAAAAGTTAAAATAGTTAGTTTAGTTTAATGATATATGCTTGAAAAGAAGGGGAAAAAGTTTTCTATAAGCAAGTGTGCTCCTACTTGTCTGATTTATGTCCTCCAAATAAGGAGTGTATGAGTTTCTTTTCTTATTGGGACATACCCAATTTCTTTTGTCAGTTTCTTTAAAATACATGTTTTTTTGTGAGCCAAAATCTAGGAGCGCTCTAACAAGGATTTCTTTACTGCATTATACTATTTTCAAGGTTTGAAGGAACAACTTTGGGCCACCAGGGAAGTTGGACATGTTGATTTCAAAGCTTGCGCCATTTCCAACAATCTTGTTTGATTCTTTATACCAAACATCTAGAGTCTCAAACATAAGGGATAAATGTTTTTTAGTACATACCACACATTTCAAAAAAGTTTTGCAATTGTGAAAAAAATGCTCTGGGGTCAATAACACTGCAAAACAACACTGTTTATCTCTCAAGATATTCTGTCTTTCTGATACACTTGCGGCAACTACACTTCGCAAGCTCGTTTGTGGTCCCCTTTTACATCCGGACAAGATCCTCATTAAAGATATCTGGACTCGTGAGAAAGGGAAAACAACATTTCCGTTTCTCATGAACTTTGACCTAATAGAGTCCAATTCTTCTAGGAACCGAGAACACCCACACATCAGGTGTTTAGTTTAGCAGGTGGCAATTCTTGCCCCGGTTGGAGTGCTATTGACCAATAACTGTTTTATCACTTTCAGTTATCCTACCAAATCAAAGGAATATGTCCCATGGTTTTAGAAGAGGCGTGGTCAATTCCTTTAGATCAAAAATTTCCAAAGAGAAAATACATTCAGAGCTCTACAAAACGTCCACTAGAACGTCATGTCCAAGGACATTCCAATACTTTTTTAGCGTGCGACATGCACCCATAATGTGTAGAAAGTGGAAATGCGACATGTACTTTATTTTGTAAATATTAACTTTAGTATTTTCAATTAACCGAAATTAAAATGGAGTAAATATTTACCTAAGTATCACATATTTTTTTATTCAACGCAACCAAATAACCAGAACGCCACAGTGGTGATCCAGACAAGTACTTAATAAGAACTGTGATGCTTAGAGCAACAAAGACTCTCGGACATTTCATCAAAAAAAAATTTCATTGTTCAAAAGTGATAATTGGACATTTTTATTTACCTGCTCCCACAACTGGAAAGCCGAACATCTCGTCGCACAACTGCAGCAGTGATCAGAGGCGGATTAAGCGGCTGGCGGACCTGGCGGCCGCCGGAGGCCCCAAGCTGATTGACTTCAGTTATAAGTTCAAGGAGCAACAAAAATCTTGTACTGATATTGCAAACCGAATGATTACGCACGAATTGAATGGTATAACAATTAGTGTTGCCCTCATAGATTATATGTAATTGCGGTTAAAATCCGTTTTTTCTTTTCTTTTCTTGCTTTTTTTTTTTTTTTTTTTGAAAAATGTTTTCCAGAACTTTAGTCTTTAATATATGTTTTCGGTTCCAAGTTCTTAAAAATTTGATTCCAGATATTAATGACTATAAACAACTACCAGTGTTTAGTTCTTTCGAAAGAATTTGGCATTTGAAGGTTCGTGATTTATTGTTACCTGAATTTTTGTGTTTATATTTTGAGAATGTGTGGAAAGAGATCGAAGCAGTATCGGATTAAACGACATGGAGGCTCCTAGGCAGTCGAGTTCTCGTGGCCCCGTAGCCTGTTTTTGGAGCACTAACAGAAAACATAACACGCTTTTGTGGGCCCCTAAAAAGCACGGGGGCCATAGGCAATTGCCTACTCCGCCTAATGAGTAATCCGGCACTGGATCGAAGTATTTTGTACATTTAGAATCAGTTTTATTTCAGTCAGAATGACAGAAATAGAGAAATATTTAAGTGAAATTTCTCTAAATTGATGAATGAATCAAATAGTGAAATAGATGAAAGTAATTTTTCGAAAAAACTGTAGAGGATCTTTGGCTATGGAAATAATTGATCACTTTGATAATTGCATAATACTAATACATATACTATGTGCATACATTGATAATTGCATATTCATAAGGTCTGAATTTTGCTGGCATTTTTTACCATTGGTCAACTTAAATTTGATTAACTTGTAAAGTTAAAATTTCAGGTAATGTGCATCATGTTCTTTAATTTTTTTTTATTGTTTTGGTTTCATAGGATCATTTTTACTCTATTTGCTTTCATAAGTTTGATTTTTGAGAAAAACTCGTGTTTTCTAGTTTGATAATGTTTTCCTTTTAGTATTTCTACATTTAAAATTTTTGTAATATAGAGAAAGGGGACTATGGACAGGGCCAGCCATGTGGGTGATGTGGCGAATGCTATGCACCGGGGCCTCAGCATGATCAAAAACTAAAATGTACTCTTGCACATGAAAACTTGACAATATTTCTATCGTACGAAATGTGAATTTTGTCGTAAACATTATGTTATTTAACTCTCAATAACATTTTTGTTACTAGTAAAATTACTTTTTTATTCAAAAATCTCTCATGATTGACTACAGCAACTTAGGACATCATACTCAACACCATCGATGCCACTTCTCCTCTACTGATTTCAATTTCATAATACAAATAAAAATTATTCGCGACAGTAACGCCATCTATGAGCGTGAATATATAACATACTCCCCACCTTGAAACCCCAGGGTTTCAAGAAATTACAGAAGTTCACTAACAAACAGTAATACAACCTTTACACAAATTAGTAAAAACACAAGATACACAATAATCGAAACATATATATAAGAAACAATAATACAAAACTCATATTTACAAAATTAAAGATTACACATTAATTATGTTCCATAGGCAATACACAAATTTTTGAAATGGCTCTTTTACAAGTACTAGACTGCGTTTAATTTTAACAACACGAATTTTTTTATCATCCCCAAAATAAATTTTAATTATCCTGCCTATAGCCCATTTATAACAAGGCAAATTATCTTCTATTAATAAAACTAAATCTCCTAATTTTACACTATTTTTCTCGAACATCCATTTGGATCTCTGTTGTAATTGACTGAGATAGTGACGATGCCAAAATTTCCACATACATTGCACCAGTCTAGTAATTTTTTGCCATTTTTTGAGATGACTCTCCTTAAAGTTTGTTAAATTAGGCTCAGTTAAAGAGGTTAAGGACCTGTTTACCAAGAAGTGTGCAGGAGTAAGAACTTCAAAATCGTCCTCGTTAGCTGACAAAGGACAAAGAGGACGAGAATTTAAAATTCCCTCTATTTGAACAATTACCGTTAAGAACTCTTCGTAAGTTAAGTTTATTCCCTTAACAACTCTTTTTAGATGATATTTAAACGACTTTATAGCTGCTTCCCAAAGGCCACTAAAGTGTTGGGATCTTGGTGGAATAAACCTCCACTCAATACCTTCTGCAGCTAAATAGCCTGCCAGCTTTTCATCTGGTTTTTTAATCATTTCATGAAGTCTTTTAATTTCTTTATTAGCTTCTACAAAATTCCGTCCATTATCTGAAAACAACCTTGCACACTTACCTCTTCGAGCCATGAATCTCTTTAGAGCTGCAATAAATGAATTTGAAGACAAATCAGAAACGATCTCAATGTGCACAGCCTTAAAACAAAAGCACACAAAAATACAAATATAAACTTTCTGTAAAGCACCTTTACGCTGAGCTTTACTCTTAATATAAAACGGCCCACAGAAATCGGCTCCAGCACAATTAAAAGCAAAATCTGGAGAAACTCTTTCCTTGGGCAAATTGCCCATGATTTGAGTCGACACAGTTGGTTGGACCTTGAAACAAATGATACATTGATGAACAATTTTTCTACAACTATTACGTCCATTTAGAGGCTAGAATTTTTCTCTAACAAGATAGAGTAACGAAGAAGCACCAATATGTAAATATTTTTTATGAAAATGTTCTATTATAATTAGAGTTAACCTGTGACCCTTTGGCAAAATTATTTGATGCTTTTTATTAAAACTCAAATTACTATTACCTAACCATCCTCCGACTCTTAACAATCCCTTAGAATCCAAGAAAAGATTCAAAGTTTTTAATTCACTACCTGGAGGCACACAGTGTTGGTTTTGGAGACTATTAATATCCTTAGTAAAGGTCTGGGTTTGGACACCTTTAAGTAAGTATGCCTCTGCTGCATTCAACTCCTTTGCATTCAGTGGACCTGTTGTCTTCACTGCGCCCTTGAAGTTCTTGACAAACCTGAAAACATAACTTAAAACACGAATGATGTTAATGTAATTGTTACTTATTTCAAAAAGACACTCTAAAAAACTTGGAGTAGTACAAAGAGAAAGGTGAATCATAGAATCCTTATTTAGTTCTGAGTTCTTTTCAGTTCCTTTAACCTCTAGAAGATATTCATCATCTGAAACATCAGGATTGTCCTTGAAGTGTGGCCAGCTACTAGATGACAAGAAAGAAGGTCCATTCCACCAAATGTCTAATTGTTGGATCTTTGAAGGAAAAATACCTCGTGAGATTAAGTCTGCGGGATTCTCAGCAGTTTTAACATAATGCCAATGAAAATCCTTTGTATTCTCTTGAATTTTGGTGACACGATTAGCTACAAATACCTTCAGAGAGCTGGGTAGAGTTTTAATCCAAGCCAGCACCACGGTAGAGTCTGAGTACAAATGTATTTCATGAAATTCAAGTTGTAATGATGATATAACCTTTACGATAAGTTTTGAAAGTAATTCAGCAGCACAAAGTTCTAAACGTGGAATACTTATTTCCTTGATGGGAGCCACTAGAGATTTGCTGCACAACAGTGACACCTTAATGTCACCATAACTTGATACAGATCTAATGTAGACGGCACAACCATATGCATCTTTCGAAGCATCTCCGAAGCCTATAAGGTCAACTTTCAGTGCCTTAGAAGTTAAAACATGTCGTTCTACAGTTAAATTTTTTAATTGACTCAATTCAGAACTGAATTTTTCCCACTCTCTACTTAAGTGAAAAGGAACTTCATCGTCCCAATCAATTTTTAAAATCTATAATTTCTGCAAGAAAATCTTGGCTGTAATTATCAAAGGTCCTAAGAGACCTAATGGGTCAAACAATCTGGAAATATCAGATAGCATTGTTCGCTTTGTTGCTGGACTCACAATTTTTTGAACACTAAAACAAAATGTGTCCTTTTTAGGATTAAATTGTAATCCCAAGGTTTTTAATGTTGTTGAGTTGGGATTATCAAAATTGTATTCTCGGTCCGACGTTGGAACCTTGTGTAACAGACTAGGATTATTTGAACTCCACTTATGAAGCTCCATGCCCGCTGATTTTAACAACAGTATTAACTGGTCTTGTAGTTCAATGGCAGAAGATAAATCCTCGGTACCACTTAGAATATCGTCGACGTAAAAGTCTTTACCAGCAGCGGCAGCTAAAGGATACCTGTTTTGTTCATCCCAACATAATTGTTGAAGTACTCTTGTCGCCAAGTAAGGAGCGCACTTGGTTCCGTAGGTAACAGTGAGCAACTTAAATACGCGTAATTTCTCTTCCTTTAAACTTTTCCAAAAAATACATTGTAAATCACACTGATCTGGATGTATCCAAATTTGACGATACATCTTTTTTATATCGGCAGTGAAAACTACAGAATGTTTTCGAAACCGCAACAAAATAGCGAACAAATCATCTCGGACAACCGATCCTGAATATAAGTTATCATTAAGCGATTGTCCAGATGACGTTGCCTCTGATGCGTTAAAAACCACGCGTAATTTGGTGGTACTAATCTCTGGCCTAAAAACGCCATGATGAGGCATGAAATATTTTGGAGTTTCAGAAGTTGCCTGCATATGCCCCAAATTCTCATACTCTGTTAAAAATTCCCGGTAGAGTTGCAAATACTTAGGATCTCCTTCCAAACGTTTCCAAAGAGAATTAAATCTTTTAATTGCTATGTGTTTTGACTCGCCTAAACATGGGGGCTCTATCTTAAACGGCATTTTAACGACATAGGTTCCATTGTCTTTTCTGAAATGTGTCTTCATAAAGTGATCCTCACAAATTAAACTCTCCTCATCTGGTAATTTATCCCTTTCAACTTCCTCAATTTCCCAAAATTTCCTTAAATTTGCATCCAAATCCTCTATTATTAATCCACAATGAAAAGTAGTTTTGTTCTCGATTGGAACACTTCCGGTAGCAACATACCCAAACACTGTATTTTGAAAAGCAATTTCTGAATCCGGAAACCTAATTTGACCCGTTCTCAAAAGTTCGTAAAATATTTGGGCACCTAATAAAATATCCACCTCTTCAGGTTTATTGAAACTCACATCTGCTAATTTGAAATTACCTAATTCTAGCGTATTAATGTCAAATTGCCTGGAGGGTAAATGATCTGTTATTTCCGGTACTACTAATAACTCAATTTCTTTTTCAAAACTTCCACTAACGTTCGAAATTTTTGTTTTTACAATCCTATTAACAACAGAAGAAGACTGATTTAATCCGGAGACCACTATGCTTCGTTTTTGTTTTTTCAAATTCAATTTGTCGGCTAAACGTTTTGAAAGAAAATGACTCATACTACCAACATCTAGTAACGCACGTGAGCTCGTAAATATTCCTAAATTATTTTGAATCATGACCTTCGCAGTACTTAATAAAACCATCTTATTTGCATTTACACTTGTTGCAGTGAATGAATGTGTATTGCTCGCAGGTGGCCCATTCGACGAAGAATTAATACTGGGATCGGGATTTTCTATTCGCGGAACAAATACATTTGACCTTGGATTTAATGCTATGCTTTCATTTTCCGAACGAGCTTCGGTTGCATTTTCTTTTATGTGCAAAAGTGTGTTATGCCGTTTTTTGCTAACAAAACAGTTAGATTTTGAATAACAATTAGCCACTTTGTTATGATTTAAACAATTAAAACATAACTGCTTATTTTTAACAACCTCAATTCTCTCCTTAACAAGCATATTTTTGAATACAGGGCATACATTCAGAGAATGATTTTCATTAGATTTACAGACGACACATTTTGGAGTTTTAACTTCCGATACAAATACCTTTTGTGGACTGTATTCTTTACGATATTTTTGCGACTGAATTACGACTTGCGGCTTTGAGAACACATTACTATCGTTTTTGAATTTTGACGATGCATAAATATCGCAATGCCTAGCCAAATCTGGTGGCACATACCAAGATTCTCCTTGTTTCACGCCAATATGAATTTGTAATTCACGATCTAATGAATCAAATATTTTTTCGGAAACCTTAAGTTCACAAACTCCCTTGAAATCATTTACCTTTCTTAATTGACAATAGTAATCAAATGCTGCACTAAGTCGCGAGGCAAATTGGATATAACTTTCGTTTGGGCGTTTTTTCGCTTTACGGAAATTATTTAAAACTTCTTGTGGTGTGGATTGAAATTCTTTTAATACTAATTCTTTTAATTTGTCATACATACACAATTCATCCTCACTTAAATATATCATTAAATTGGTAGCCCTTTCGCCCAATATATTTAATAGAATTTCTGACTTAAATTGTTCTGGGACATTTTTGGTTTTGAAAGCTCTTTCAAGCGATTGGAAAAATAAATTATACGA
The DNA here is from genome assembly GCA_019974015.1 of Nephila pilipes. Classification (NCBI taxonomy): domain Eukaryota; kingdom Metazoa; phylum Arthropoda; class Arachnida; order Araneae; family Nephilidae; genus Nephila; species Nephila pilipes. The sequence goes on along the minus strand of BMAW01085360.1, from coordinate 137,074 downwards.
TTCTGCACGTGTCGGAACTGGTATTGTAAAGGTTTTGACACTTTTTATCAAACATTCTAAACTGGAATTTAAATCGGAATCGCTACTTGTCACATTAACATTTTGTGTTACTTTTTGTAAATTCGCGAGCTCAAGTTGTCTTTCTAATTGCGCGAGTTTCAATCTTTCTAATTCTAACTTTCGTGCTTCATTTTTCTCGTAATCTTTTTTCTTTTCAATTATTGATTCAACTACAGTTTTTACGACTTCAAGATTATTTTTATAAATATCGCTCTTTTCAATTAAATCTGTAATAGTAAGTACTTTGGCACTTGCCGGAACACTGATTTCTAGTTCTTCGGCAACTTCGATTAATTCACTCTTTTTAAGTTTTGAAAGCATTTTGATTGAAAGGAGAACTCTAAATATATGCAACTCATACAATGAAACACCATTTTGGAAAACATACTAAAATAAACAAAAAGTGTACTCACAGTTACCCAAAACGAAACGGACCCAATTGTAATCCAATACTGATGAAACAAAACTATAATCCAGTAAAGTTGAAACTATTTTCCATTAAACAGTCACATACACCATTATTCAATGTTCAATACGAAACTTTCCAATGAACGAACAATCCATCTTTTTGCTGTTCTGCAGGTCGGCGGACCACTTATGTTATTTAACTCTCAATAACATTTTTGTTACTAGTAAAATTACTTTTTTATTCAAAAATCTCTCATGATTGACTACAGCAACTTAGGACATCATACTCAACACCATCGATGCCACTTCTCCTCTACTGATTTCAATTTCATAATACAAATAAAAATTATTCGCGACAGTAACGCCATCTATGAGCGTGAATATATAATACATTATTATTGTAGATCTCTGAAATTCAACAATCTGCAAACTAATTCTTGAAATCATGCAGACTTTAACGGTTCGCACTACCACAGATGAAGCATATAATAAGAATGGATTTCAAATTCTGAGAAACATTCCTTCTTATCAGGGGCGTAGCTACCACCGTAACAATGATACGGCCCCCCTACCTACAGGGCCCCCTGACGTGTGTAAGCAAAAAGTCGTAAAATGTTATCAATGATCATATTAAGAGTTCATTTTTACATTTATAAAATAGTATGTCACTGGCTTAAGACGATATAAGTTTTCCGTATGAATTCTGAATCTCAGGACCCGCAATAAGAAAAGTTTAAAAGCTGGTAAAATTACTCAAAATAATGAGAAGACAAGGAATGGTGTGAGCTCGGAATATAGGGAAAACTTCTCATTCAAAGCGGATCGACAGAAAGATCGTTTGAAGTGAAACACATATAACACTTAGGATGGGACAAATCCATTCAGAATGTTATTTGCTTGTAAATGACAATTACCCCTTCGTCTGTTGATTGATTGTCTGTAATAAACGTCGCACTAAGAAGCTACACGAAGGCTTGGCCCTTAGCCGGAATTTTTTTCAGAGATGGTCCAGTGAAAGAGAATATTATATTTTATTTATCCTGGTTCTCTTTTTATTTCTGTAACAACCAAAAGACCGAATGTGCATTCATTGTCAGCAAGGGCTCGATAACTGCTTCCCGTTCCAAGAAAAGATAGGACCATAAGCGCCAGAAGTCTTCTGTCACCCTCCAAGTCTATAATTAATTATTTTTTAACGAGTATTTATGAGTTCTCAACGTTGGTCCCATGGGGGAAGGGGGAGCATTAAAGAAGAATTACGGCACATCGGACAAAAGTGATGAAAAGCACGATCAAGATTTATGACATGCTGAAGGACGAATGAAAAGAATGGGGCAGAACGACCTTGAGAAAAGGACCTCTTTTCGAAGAAAACTGAGGAAATTTTGCATCAAATCATTACAATCAGTTGGGTGTGAGCTATTAAAAGGATCTAATCTACTGAAATCTTTAGAAAATTATATTCAAAATATCAGGAATGAATTTGGAAAAGTAGAACAAGAAGCAACTGTGCTTTATCAGGGCTCTCATTTGAAAAGGAAGTTGGACAAGCTTGTAGGCAGTGAAGGAGAAATATTATTTTCGGTGAAACTAAAGAAGAAGGTCATGAATTTGAAAATAGGGAAAATTTCTTTGTCAACTAATTTTATGTCATATGCGATAGGACAAGTGCAGAACTATCCCGAAGAGCTGGAATATATGAAACAGTTATAGAACACTTTTTTTTGTATTTTTTGACGAGAGGTTACATGAAATTAAGAAGAAAGCTGTACAAAAATTAAAAGATAAGACGATATTGAATCGTTTAATTTTGACGATGAATTGGATCAGTTTTTGCTATTTTTAAAAGAAAACAAAGATACTATGAACAGTCCAATAGAAATTTATCGTGTTGCAAAAGAAATGGTCTCGACTTTCCCTAATGCAGAGATACTTTTAAAAATAATTTTAACTAAACCGATATTAAATGCATCAGGTGAGAGATCTTTTTCAGTTTTAAAGCGCGTTAAAAATTATTTAAGAAGTAGTATGGGAGAAGACAAACTGAACCATATTGAACTAATGGCCATATTATACGAGGGCTGTTTTTTTTTTCAACCACCGATTGGCTACAATAAAAAGACGGGCGAATATAAAAAAATACTTTTATTACCAAAAGTAATGTACAACAAAGGTTACTTCTCTACATAATCACCTTGACGATTGAGGCATTTGTCGTATCTGTGAACGAGCTTTGCAATACCCTCTTCATAAAATGTTGCCGCCAATGAATTGAGGTGAGTTGTGACGTTTCTTTGAGCTCCTGGTCAGTTTGGAAGCGCTGCCTCCCAAGCCACTTCGTCAATTCAGGAAAAAGATGAAAGTCACTTGCTGCTAGGTCGAGGCCATATGATGGATATTTGAAAATGTTCCATTTAAATTACTCAATAAGCCATTTGAAGAAAAAATAGCAATTAGCTAACTATCTATAACTAATGGTTCCAGTAACGGACACTGACACTCAGTAAATCCATACGCAGTTAAATTTTAAAATATTTAATAAAGAAACATCTATAAATTTGGCCGATTAAATCGACCCGAAACGAATTACAACTTCCTTGTACAAAAACAAACAAAGAAGAGTGCCAGATGGCTTATTAAAAGTAATATCGTTATGATGGAGAGCAGCTCCCTCTGGCGTTGAGGCAAGATGGTTACTTTGGTTGCATTATTTTCCGCAGCTCCCCACCATGAACTCTTCAGGGTTCATCAATAGAATCTATAGAGTTGCTACAGTAAATACATAAATAAGGAAATTCTAATTCAAATCAACGATAATAAATGAGTAATTGAATGCTTAACATACGAAAGTTATAAATTACATACAAGATTATTCTCATTAGCTTAATTATAATCAAACAATATTACAACTTTAAAAATTGGATTATTTTTGAGATAAACAAAATTACTATATCTAGAAAAGGGGAAAATAACAATTTTCACAAACACAAGCAAACAAGCTAAATTAACGAATTAAAGTTCAAAATTCAAGTAATACAAAGAATAAAAGCTTGAAGTATAAAGTTAGGATTATATATCAAATTATTTTCAGTTAATTTTTTCACAATATATTCATCATCAAAAGATACGAAAAACCAGTTCATTCATTGAGTTCAAAGGGATATATTAATTGCACTGGTTTTCTGAAAAGTCCCTTTTTAGTTTTCACGACACAGGCTCTTACATGCCCATCTCGGCCTTGAAAAGTTTCTTGAATTGTTCCCAAGTCCCAGAGAAGTTTGGACTTAGAAGACCCTTCGACGAGCACAACATCATCGACTTTAACATCTTTGTGAATGTTCGGTGATTTAAAATGATGAACGGTTTTCAAGTCAAGAAGATATTGAGTTTTCCACTTGTTCCAAAAGTATTTTAAAAGCGTCGTTTGAAATTTTTTCCTTTTGATCAAGGATTCTCTATTAGATACTTTGTTTACGAGTTCAGCGAAATGAAGTGGATAATCCTGGTTTTTTCTTCCATATTGCAGAAAGTCGAGAGGTGTTAAGGGATTTGGTTAAGAAAAATTGTCAGTCACATATGTCAAAGGTCTTGAGTTGACAACATATTTGATTTCAACTAAGATAGTAGTAAGTTCTTCGAATGCGAGTAGAGCTTTTCCAAGAAATTTTCTGAGTGTATCTTTCACCGATTTCACGAGACGTTCGTAAAATCCGCCCCACCAGGGCGCTCTTTCTATAATAAATTTCCAAGTAATCCCACTAGAAGAAATAAAATCTTTAAATTCAGAGTTCTTTAAGATTTTGGCGAAGTAACTCAAGTCCTTAAATGCGGCATTGAAAGATTTGGCATTATCTGAATAAACAACGCTGCAACTGCCTCGTCTAGAGATAAATCGTCTAAATGCGAGTAAGAAATGTTTAGTTGACATAGATGAAACCAATTCTAAATGTATGCCTCTAGTTACTGCACAGATAAAAATTGCAATATAACATTTTTTGACTTCCTTATCACATTTATAAAGTATTGGTCCTGCGAAGTCAAGACCACAAATTTCAAAGGGAGGATTTTCTAAAAGTCTATCTTTTGGAAGTTGTGCTGTTATTTGATTAGCTGGTTTTAAACTGTATTTTCTACAAATTAGGCATTTTTTAATTATTTTCTTGACGAGTTGTCGCCCCTTCGGTATCCAAAACTTTCTTCTGAGCATCACCAGAGTAGTTGTTACTCCGCTATGGAAGTTCTTTGTATGCTCACGCAAAATTAACAATTCCGTAAACTTTGAGTTTTGGGGTAAAAGAATGGGCTGTTTCTCGTCCAGGAAAAGTTCTGATTCCTCTAGTCTACCTTTTATTCTCAAAATTTGTCTATCATCCAAGTAAGGTACTAAAGAACGAATCTTGGAACAATCGCTAACCTTTTGGGTTTTTTCTAAATCTATTATTTCAGACCCATAAGTTTCTTTCTGGGTTTCTTTAATCCAATATTCTTCCGACTTTTTTAACTCTTCAGTGTCGACAGCACCTCTTTTCTTTAAGGTGTTTCGGATATTATATATATATCGGAATACAAAGGCAGTTACTCGCAATAGTTTGAGATAACTGCTAAATTTAGCTATGTTCAAGAGTTTTTCGCGATTTTCGAGAATTACTTCATTCTGAGAAATGTCTCTAAATTTACTTTTGAGTTCCAGATTTAGACTGCTTACGTTTTGTTTCTCGATTTTGGGCCAAAATTTTTCTTTAAGCCAAGGAGGTCCATGCCACCAAAGTTCACTATCTTTCAATTCCCTTACAGAAATTCCTCTGCTTAAAATGTCAGCAGGGTTTTCCTTTCCGGGGCAATGATGCCACTTCGATGGTTCAGTCCGTTTTTGAATTTCTTCTATTCTATTTTTAACGAACGGTTTAAAACGAAATGGTTCCCTTTGAATCCAGTCGTAAACGATAAACGAATCTGTATGAAAAAAACAGGACTTTTCGAATTTTAAAGTTTTGGAAACTTTGTCACACAACCTAGCAGAGAGCAATGCTCCCATCAGTTCCAATCTCGGCAGAGAAAGAGTCTTTAACGGGGCAACTCTGCTCTTAGAAGTCACAAAACTAGTTGAAATAGTCCCATCAGTCCTGACGACTCGAAAATATATTACAGTTCCATAGGTCTTTTTAGACGAGTCGAAAAAGGAATGAAGTTGCACATCAACTACATTCGAGTCCGTAAAGTCATAAAAGCGAGGAATCGACACTAAAGGAAGGTCTTTAAGTTCATGACACCATTCTTTAAAGGGCTTTTTAACAATCTGGGGCATTTCCTGATCCCAAAGTAGACCCATTTCCCAGACATTTTGAATAAGAACCTTCAAACGAATCACATAGGGAGCTATCAATCCTAGAGGATCAAAGATCCGACCAGCAATTTGTAACAAAAATCTTTTTGTATGAGTCCCTTTCGATATAAAGGATAGAAGATTTTCTATGTCAAAGTAAAATATACCCCTATCAGTGTCCCAGGAAATACCAAGCACTTTATAATTGATCATATTTTGACCAATAGAGTTCGATGAAGTTTCAATAGAGAAACCATTCTTCTCCCACAGTTCACGCAATTCAGCAGAATTAGTAGCCCATTTGTGCAAAGGCATATTTGCTTCGCTAAAAATCTGGACACATTCCACGCTAGTTTTACAGGCGGATGCCACAGTACTTTGACCTCCTAAGACGTCATCTACGTAAGCAAATTTGTTTAACAGTTCATGAGTTTGTGGGAAAAGAGAAGAATACTTCTTCAAGTGGTATTTTATCGTTGCAGTCAGCAGAAAGGGTGAGCTATTTATTCCCAATAAAACTCTATTAAAACTTCTAAAGATTCTGAAAAGGATTATGGATTGTCCGTCCAAAAGAATTTTGTTACATTTTTATCAGAATCATCTAACTCTACATTTAAAAATGCTTGTTTAATATCAACTGTAAACGCGATTGGATGCTTTCGAAATGATAATAAAAGTTCAAATAAATCAGGATACAAATTGGGACCTATATGCAAACTGTCATTTAATGAAAATTTGCCTCTTTTATGCGAAGAAGCATCAAAGACAATTCTGAGTTTACTAGACACCCTATCATGCCGAATTACTGCCCTATAGGGTAAATAAAATTCCGCGCCACCTACTACATTTGAGTTAGGAACACGTTCAACTATGTTTTGTTCTACATAACTATCTATTACGTTCTTATATTCAGTGTATAAAGACTGGTCATTTTTAAACTTATGACACAATTTTGAAAATCTTTCATGAGCTATTTCATAATTATTATCAAGTGACTCTTTCAAATTATCCTTCCAAGGAAGTTTAACTACATATCTACCATCTCGGAATTGAATATTCTCTTCAAATTCTTGTAAAATTTTGTTATCCTTACAATTTAAATTTTCGTTAACTGGTTCAATTCCAAGGTTTTCTAATTGCCAAAACGCTTCTAATTGTTTTGAAATATCTTCCTCTACAACTACTTTCATAGCGAAAGAATCCCTAGAGTTTTTGTTGGGGGGCCCTGATATACCAATTAAACACCACCCATAGAGAGATTCAGCAGCTACAAGTTTCCGACTAATACGTTTAATTCTACCCGTCATGACATCGTAATAGTTATCAGCACCGATTAAAACTGAAACGTTAGCATCACTGTTAGTTGTATCAGCTAATTTCAAGCCTTTCAAATGTTTACTATAAATCGAAATATCTATGTCAGGCGGGGGAATATGCGCAGCGGATATCTTTTCAGTTTCTAATGCTTCTATTTCTAAATAAGAATTTGGATCATCTTTATTTTCTAACCTTATTTTGACTACATTAAACGTTTTTTCGACAGGTGATGTATCTCCAAACGAATAGACCGATAGTTTTTCTTTTCGAATGACAGGGAGTTTCAATAATATCGAAAATTTCCTCTCAACGAAACTCCTCTGCGCCGCTGTATCGGCTAACAAACGACAATTTCTAAACTGTTTATTATAACGAGCAACGACCGAAGCAGTTTGCATTACAACCCTCTGTGTTTTGGTTTCGGTCTGGCAAGAAGATATGCTAGCAACAGAATCATCGGATTCTTCTTTACGCGAGTTGGAAGTCGTTTTATCCGAATTATTTTGATGAAACCTATAACAAAGTGTTTTAGAATGTGATTTTAAACCACAAAACGAACACCCTTTTTCTTTTTTAAGCTTTGGACAAAATGCAATTGAGTGTCGACCCGAAAAACAAAAGAAACAAAGTTTATTTCTTTTTAAATGATCTCGTTTCATCTCTATGCTCACCGAATCGCAAAAAGATGAATCATGCAAGTTCTCGCCACAAAATATACATTTATTATTAGCACTTGAATGATTGACTAAGAGCTCGGCTGCCGAAGAATTATTGCCTCTCTGCTTACCATAAGCACTTCTGTTATAAGACCTTGAGCCGAAAGCGAAACTACTGCACTCTTGATTTGAGCTATTCGGAATGTGTTTTTCTTTTACGGACGAATGGAAAGATTGGGCTCTCTCACGACTCTGAATTTCTTCACCTAGAAACTCGAGCAGAGTTTTTAAATCCCAATTATCACTTTTATTTTTTCTACTGAATTCTAGAGTTAAATCAGAGGGCAAAACTTTCAATAATATCGGGGTTAAAAGGTTACCGTACGATTCTGAATTTATGCCTAAACTTTCTAAATTTCTTATTTCAGTTTCAGCCCGATCGTATAATTTTCTCAAACTATTCGTATCGCTCTTATTTTTTATGGGAGTTATGCTAAGAAGAGATCCTAAATGCGCATTAATGAGTAAATTCTTTTGTCCAAAGCGAGTTTTTAATAGTTCCAACGCAGCATCATAATTACTTTCCGTTAATGCAAAACCGGAAATGGCTTTCGCTGCGACACCTCCTACTAAACTTTTAAGATAAATGAGTTTCTCTATTTTAGATAAATCACTATTTTTATCAATCGCATTCTCGAACTGAGTAAGAAACTCTAACCAATTTTTGTGGTCACCGTAGAATTTATTAACAGTTAATTTCGGTAATTTAATCGATGACCTAGGCTCCTGAATTACGGTATCTATTGTCGAACTAGATACATTAGTGGGGTTAACAAATGTAGGTGGTACAACGGGATTAGTTAATCTAGCTATTTTCTGTGTAATTTTACATATATAGGTAATTAAATTCTCCATATAGGCTTCACTTTGTTCGACTTCTTTTTCGATGTCTTTTGCATCGATAACACTAAGTTCATTGTCCGAAACTTTAAGACTATCAATTTTCTCAATTAATTGGTGGTACAATATTTCTAAAATATGAACATTACTTTCGTTAACTAAAGTAGTATCTAAACTATTCACAAACTTAGTCGCGCCACATTTCAGCGCTTTACGCTTGTTTTTTATTTTATCAGCATCCATCTTAACTAACAAACAAAGGAATCGAAAATAAATAACTCACCCTAATTTCCTAGAATATAGAGTATCCAGCTTTAAGTAGATGCACTATATCACACAATAACATTATAATATCCAATGGAATACTAATAGAACTGTGCTGATGACTACAGCCCACAACGAAACGAAACTATACTAATAAACCAAAGCTATCTATAATAGCGGAATTAACTGCGTAGTTAGTAATGGCGACGAGGAGCAGTGCCGCTTCCCGGCCGATGCACCATGAAGAAAAAATAGCAATTAGCTAACTATCTAACACATCGATCAATAACTCCCGAGTCTAACATTGAAAACAACATTTTTTTTGCAAAATTTTTTTTTATTCATCAACATAACACCTTTTGTTAATCACCTTTTAGGGTGATACAATCGTTCCAACGCTTTTCCAAATCTTTTTTTTGTTTTTTTTCAAAAAAAAATTTTTTTTTTCTTTTTTCGCAAGAAATCTTTTTTGTTGCGAGTAAATAGCGATAAACAGCTTTCTGAATCATCGACTCGTTGCTGTTTTTGCTCCATCGAAAGC